>PVKS010032931.1:0-22153 GCA_004027875.1 Aplodontia rufa | reverse complement strand
TGTGGTTTTCATTTGCATTTCTCTGATTACTAATGATTTAGAGCACTTTCTCATGTATTCATTGGCTTGATCAATGTCCTCTGGTGAGAAGTCTCTGTTTAGCTCTTTGGCCCATTTATCAATTGGGCTGTTGGTGATTTTGTAGCTGACATTTTTGAGTATTTTATAGATTCTGGATATGAGACCCTTGTCTGAGGAACCATAGTCCATGATACTCTCCATTTCTGTAGGAAACCTCTTGATTCTTCTGATTTAAGGACAGATGAAGGACTTTGATGACTGCACCAACAACCATCAGGTGGCAGTCGACTGGGAAATTCTCCAGCCTGGGCAAAAGGGAAAAAATAAAGCAAACATTAATTTAAAAAATTGTCCTCCAACTTTCACTTTCAGGAGACTGGGCTTCCTGCTTTATTTTTCTTTTATTTCTTTTATTTATTTTATTTTTGCAGTACTGGGGACTGAACCCAGGGCACTATACCCCTGAGCAACACCCTGATCCTTACTTTTTATTTTGAGATAGGGTCTTTCAAAGTTGCCAGGGTTGGCCTCAAACTTGCAATGCTCCAGGGCTGGAGCCACGGCTTAGTGGTTACAGTGCTCATGGCATGCATGAGTATGCAGGTTCAAACTCCAGCACCATGTACACAACAAAGTGTGTGAGCAACGAAAGCCACATGAAAGACTAATTAAAGTTGATTCTGTCTTTCTTGCTCTCTCTCATTAAAAACAAAAAAACAAAAAATGAAACAAAAAAACCTTGCGATCCTCCTGCCTCAGCTCCCAAATAACTGGGATTACAAATGTGCATCACTCCCAGCTTCAAATTAAAATGCTTAAGAGGATTGGGACTATAGCTCAATAATAGATCACTTGCCTAGCATGGGTGAGGTCTGGGTTTGATCAACAGCACCAAAAACAACAACAAAATCAGAAGCATGTGTTCAAGTACAATAGTTAGAGTTTATTTTTTTTCTTTTTCTGGTGTATCTGATTGTGGTTGCTTTTAGAGAAAAATCAAAATGATAACTCTTTTTAAAATTTTTATTCGATAAACATGGTCTTACACCTTGGAGGGGTTCGTCATCAAACAATTAAGAACAAAAGTGTAATGACAGAGCCAGACCATGGTTTCTCCTCTTTGGGTTCCCCATGGTTCCATGTTTCACTTTACTTAAGACCCAAGTTAATTGGACTTCTCCTGGAAGTCAGAGGTTCCCCTTGGATTAGATTCACCCATACTACCTCCTTCTGGTCACCCTTATGTCCTTCCTATTCCCGTACCCTCTCCTTTACCCCCTCCCTACATCCTCCAGGAATCTTAGCACAGTTCCCCATGATCATGTAAGAATTCATACATGATGAGATAATTGTTAGGTTAACCATCTAATGTACTGATCCTGCTTATATTCTAGCATCCACAAATGAGAGAAAACATACAGCCCTTGAGTCTCTGAGTTTGGGATACTTCACTTAGTAAAATTTTTTCCATCTCCATCCATTTGGCTGCAAATGCCATAATATCATTTTCTCTAATAGCCGAATAGTACTCCGTTGTATATATGTATCACAGTTTTTGGATCCATTCCTCAATTGAGGGACATCTGGGTTGGTTACATAATTTAGCTATAGTAAATTGAGCTGCTATAAATATTGATGAAGCTGTATCTCTATAGTAAGCTGATTCTAGCTCTTTTGGGAAGATACCCAGGAGTGGGATAGCTGGGTCAAAAGGTGGTTCCAGCCCTAATTTTTTGAGGAGTCTCCACACTGCTTTCCAGAGTGGCTGTACCAGTTTGCAGTCCCACCAGCAATATAACAGTGTTCCTCTCTTCCCACAGCCCCTCCAGCACCTGTCATTGTTTGTATTCTTCATTTTTGCCACTCTGACTGGAGTGAGGTGAAATCTCAGTGAAGTTTTGATTTGAATTTCTCTTATTGCTAGTGATGTAGAGCATTTTTTTTCATATGTTTATGGGCTTTTTGGACTTCCTCCATTGAGAAGCTTCTTTTTAGTTCCATAGCCACTTTATTAATTGGGTTATTTGTTTTGTTTTGGTATTTAATTTTTTGAGTTCTTTGTATATTCTGGATATTAGCCCTCTGTCCGACATGTAGCAGGCAAAATTTTTCTCCCATTCTGTAGGTTCTCTCTTGAGATTCTTGACTAAATCCTTAGCTGTGCAAAAGCTTTTTAGTTTAATTGCATCCCATGCATTTGTTCTTGATTTTACCACTTGCGCCATGGGAGTCCTGTTAAGGAAGGCTGTGCCTACCCCTACGTCATGTAATGTTGATCCTACTTCTTTTTCAAGCAACTGTAGCATTGCTGGTTTAGTATCCAGATCCTTGAACCATTTTGATTTAATTTTTGTGCAGGGTGAAAGTTAAGGATCCAATTTCAGTTGTCTGCATATGGTTTTCTAATTTGTCCAACACCGTTTGTTGACCCGTTTGTTCCACATGATGGTTTTCTCCCCTTTATCAAATATCAGATAGTTAAAGGTATGAGGGTTCATCTCAGAATCCTCTATTCTATTCCATTGGTCTTCCATTCTGTTTTGGTACCAATATCTTGCTGTTTTTGTTACTGTATCCCTATAGTGTAATTTCAGATCAGGAATTGAGATGGCTCCTGCCTCCACCTTCTTGCTGAGTAATGTTTTGGCTATTCTGGGTCTTCTGTTATTCCATACAAATTTGAATATTGCTTTTTCTATATCTGTGAAGAATGACTTTGGTATCTTGACAGGGATTGCATTAAATCTGTATAGGGCTTTGGGTAAAACGGTCATTTTGATGATATTGACTCTACCTAACCATGAACATGGAATGTTTTTCCATCTACTCAGATTTTCTATAATTTCTTTTTTTAAAGTTCGATAATTTTTGTTGTATAAGTCCTTCACATTCTTTGTGAGATTTATGCCCAAGTATTTTATTTTTTTGGAGGAGACGGTGAAAGGGACAGATTTCCTAATTTCTGCTTCAATGTCCTTGTTGCTGGAGTATAGAAAAGCTAATGATTTATTGGTGTTAATCTTATAACCAGCCACTTTGCTGAAGTCGTTTATAAGCTCCAGAAGTCTTCCGGTTGAGCTTATAGGGTCTTCTAGGTAGAGGATCATATCATCTGCAAATAGAGACAACTAGACTTCTTCTTTTCCTTTTCGAATTCCTTTGATTTCCTTCTCTTGTCTGATAGCTCTGGCAAGAGTTTCAAGGACTATGTTGCATAAGAGTGGTGAAAATGAACAGCCTTGTCTTGCTCCGGAATTCAGGGGAATTGCTTTCAGTCTTTTGCCATTGAGCATAATGTTTGCTATAGGTCCTGTCATAAATGGATCTTACGTAGTTAAAATAAAAATGATAACTCTTGATGATGAATAAAATAGCCATGGTTAAAAATCTGTTGAAAGTTCACCATAACCTGCTATTAACAAAATAATGAATTGTATCTGTGTCACACATTTTTAAATGGTATCCAGTATGATGTCTGAAAACAAGTTATATTTTTTTAGGAATAGAGTGTAATTTCAAAACAAATGTTAATAATACCATCAATATAAATATAATTTGAAGATGGGTAAGCATATATTCTTATTTGACAGCATTTCCCATTCTACTAAATAAGGCAAATTGGCTTAATATCTCTATTCTAGAAATCCCTTGAGAAACTCTGGGGCCCTTGGAATATCCCAAAGTTATCTCAAGGTCAAAAATTAAATGTAGAATTTGATCCTAGACAATTTAGTAAAAAATGTCAAAAGGTTTCAAGAACTTAATGAAAATAGGATCTCAGGTATTATAAAATAAAAGACATCCACTTAACCAGAGTCAGAAAAGATTTTTAAAGCTAATACAGAGAGGTACAAAGTAGAAAAAATACTTTAACTTTTCATATAGATAATCCAGTTTTCCTTCCTAAGTAATCAGAGACCTTGATAAAACCAACCTGAAGCAAAAAGAAATTACTTTCCCACCAATCCTGGGGATGGAACCCATGGACACTCTACGACTAAGCTACATGCCTGGCCCTTTCTATTTCATTTTGTAATGCTCTTACTAATTTGCTGCATCTGGCCTGACACTTGCCATCCTCCTGCCTCATCCTTGGGAAGGTGGGATTACAGATGCGCAACATGGCATCCAGCTTAAGTATCCTTGTTCAAGGGCAGCTCTTGACATTTGTTCCTCTGGAATATTCCACTTGAAAACCATCAACACCTTAAATTATCTTTGGTGTTGTTCAACCACCAATTTAAAAATGTGCAAGACAGTGAACTATAATATAGTTTGCTGGAGTTCCAGAAGTGAGGTTATCCTGGCATTCTTTAGAATTTGTGGATCCCACTCTCTTCTCTTGAGAGGATGAGATAAAATCCTATGATCTTGTTTTGAATCTCAGGGGTTTGAGAGCAGTGTTTTGTATAATGTTGAGGTCTGGGCAGAGACTTTCTGAAAGGTGCTGTTAACAAGCCATCATGCTTAAGGACCTCTTTCCTTGCTCCATTTTTTCAGGTGTTAGTGTAAATAAATTCATTTTGATCCTGAAAACTTTCATGTTAGCATCATCAGGAGGTACACTGGGGTCATGAAGGCATCCTCAGCCATGACATGGTCAGCCTTGGTTTCCAAGTTGTCTAACATTGATGGTAGTCATTCACAATGCGTGTGTCTGCTGGATGGTGTGTGTTTATGTATTTGTGTGTGTGTGTGTGTGTGTGTGTGTATCTGCGTATGTGTGTGGTACAGGGATTGAACCCAAGGGTGCTCTACCACTGACCTACATTCTAGCCCCTTTTTTAAATTAAGGAGTTGAGTTGTTGTACAAACTTAAATGCATACAAAGTAACAATTTGATATGCATTGATCCTAATCCAGAGTCACCCCCACATTCCCACACCCAAGTCTCTTGGTTTTCTATATTCACCCCCAAAACACTTATAAATGTATATATATATATATAATGTATGTCTATGTTTGTATATATAATGTATATATGTGTATATATGTGTATATATAATGTGTATATATGTGTGTATATGTATATATATAATGTATATATGTGTATATATATACAGTTGTGAATTTTTTAGAATTAAATGATAGCATAAGCATTGTTTGACTTCCAGGGGAGTAAAGAGTATGTTACATTGTTGATTATCTCCTTAGTTCCCTCCCTATCTTCCCTCCCTCTCCCTTTCCCACTCTTTCCCTATGTGTCTATGGTTCCCCTAGATTATGTGTTGCTATGCCTTTGGAAGGTCTAGTACAAGAACTTGACTACCTTTCATCCAAGCCAGGGTTTTGTTCTAGCCTCCACAAATGAAGGAAAAAATTGACCCTTGAGTGTCTGGCTTTGGCTAATTTCACTGAGCCTGGTTTCTTCCATTGCCATGCATGTACCTTCAAAATTTGTAATATTATTGTTTCTAATAGCTGAGTAGAACTCCATTGTATATATATACACCAGAGTTTTGGATCCATTCATCCAGTGAGGGGCATCTGGGATGATTCCACAATTTAGCTATTGTAAATTGAACTGCTGTGAACATTGATCTTGCTATGTCATTGTAATGTGCTGATTCTAACTCCTCTGGGAAAATACCCAGAAGAGGGATAGCTGGATCGTACAGTGGATTCATCCCTATTTTTTTGAGGAGTATACACAGTACTTTCCAGAGCAGCTCTACCAGTCTGCAGTTCCACCAATAATGTGCTAGTGTTCCTATCTCCCTAAACCCCCTCCAGCATCTGTTATTGTTTATATTCTTCATCTTTGCCAATCTGATGTGAATGAGGTGAAATCTTAATATAGCTTTGATTTGCACTTCTCTGATTACTAGGGACTTAGAACGTTTTCTCATGTAATCATTGGCTTGCTCGATTTCCTCTGTTGAGAAGTTTCTGTTTAGCTCTCTAATCCATTTATTGATTGGATTGTTAGTGTTTTGATATTAAGATATTTAGTTCTTTGCAAATTTTGGATATTAGTTGCCTGTCAGTGGAATTTCAGGCCATATTTATCTCCCATTCTGTAGGTTCTGTCTTGAAAATATTGACCAATTCCTTGGCTGAGCAAAAGCCTTTTAATTTAATGATATCACACTCATTAATACTTTCTTATTATTTTTTATTAAGGAGTTGAAGTATTGTAAATCATAAATGCATATAAAGTAACAATATGGTATGTATATGTTCTTAAATCAGAATTACCCCAACATTGCCCACATCCCAGTCTCTTGATTCTTTTATATTTCACACCTGCAAGTGATATAAATGCTTAGATTATGAATTTTCCAGAATTAAATGAGTGCATAATTATTATTTGGATTATCAGGGGGATAAAGAGTATGCTTCGTTGTTGATTGTCTCTCTAGATCCCTTCCTATTTTCCCTCCCGCTCCTCTCTCCCCATGTCCCTTCCCCCTTCTCTCCCTACATATCTGTGGTTGCCCTAGATTATGTGCTGCTATGCCTTTGCTGGGTCTAATACATGAGTCTGACTACCTTTCACCCAAGCCTGGGTTTAACTCCAGCCACCATCAACCACTTCTTAATTCTTTAATTATTTTGCTTTGGAATTCTTGTTGGGAAAGTTGTTTCCAACTCCTGTATGCTGTAGTGTTGCTCCTAATTTTCCTTGTAGCAGTTGTGTGGTAGCTGGTTTAATTCCTACTTCCATGATCCATTTAGATTTGATTTTTGTGCAAGGTGAGAGATAAGGATCTAAATTCAATTTACTGAAAATGGCTGTCCAGTTTGTCCAGCACCATTTGTTGAATAGGCTGTCTCTCTTGCATGTTATATTTTGTCCCCCTTTGTCAAAGATCAGATGTTTAAAGATTTGTGGGTTTGTCTCAGAGTCTTCTATTCTATTCCATTAGTCTTTATTCCTGTTTTGATACCAGTATCATGCTCTTTTTGTTACTACAGGTCTACAGTGTAATTTTAGATCTAGTATTGTGAATTCACATGTTTTGTCTTTCTTGATAAGTGGTGTTTTGGCTATTCTGGGTTTTTTTGGTTGTTCCTAATGAATTTGAGAATTGCTTTTTATATATCTGTAAAGAATGGTATTCTTGATGGGGATATCTTGATGGGGATAGCATTTAATCTGTATAGCACCTGTTGAACCAGCCTTTCACCCCTGAAATGAAGCCCACTTGATCACGATGACTTTTCTTCTTAATGTGGTTTTGAATGCAGTTTGCTGGAACTTTATTAAGGATTTTTGCATCAGTGTTCATCAGGGATATTGGTTAATAGACCACTTATGGACTCCAACATGATAATACTGGGGGACTTTAATACTCCTCTATCATCAGTACACAGATCAAGAAAGCAAACAAAACAATAAAGAGATCTTCAACATAAATAACTGTTTTGCTGTTTTGTTTTTTAATGAGTCTTTGTTAGGTATTGATATTAGAGTTATTGTTCCCTCATAAAAAGTGTTTGAAGAGTTCCCTCTTTTTCAATTTCTTGGAATAGCTTAATAAACAGAGGTTTTAGCTCTTCCTCAAAGGTGTGGTAAAACTCAGTGGAGAATCCATCAGATCCTGGGCTTTTCTTCTTTGGAAGGTTTTTAAATGCCATATAGAATTTATTGCCTATTATTAGGCTGTTTAGGATTTTAATATCATCCTGCATCAATTTGAGAATGTTGTATGTGTCTAGAAATTTGTCTACGTCTTCCAGATTATCTGATTTAGAAGACTATTGTTTTTCAAAATATGTTCTGATAATCAGTTGGATTTCCAGGGAGTCAGTGGTGAATGCTCCCTTTTCATTGGTGATTTTGTTAATTTGCTCCAGTTCCCTCCTTTTTTAATGTGATAGGCTAGGGAGTCTGTCAATTTTATTTAGTTTTTCAAAGAACCAGCTTTTTGTTCTCTTGATTCTTTTTATTTATTTATTCATTTTTTGTTCTCAATTTCATTGATTTCATCTCTGATCTTCATTATTTCCTCCCTTCTGCTGGGTTTGGGGTTAGTTTGCTGTTTCTTTTGTAGGGATTTCAGGTGGAGCATATGCTTATTTATTTGGGTTCTCTACTCATTTTTAATGAAAGCACTCAGTGTTATAAATTTTCCCATAAGAAATACTTTCACCCTGTCCCAGAGGTTTCTATATGTGTGTCTTCATTCTGATTTGCTTCCAGGAATTTCTGTTGCCACGTCTTCTTGGATCAATTCTTCATTTAATAGGGTATTGTTCATTTTCCATGTATACATGCATTTCTTTTTAAAGAAAGAGAGGAGGAGGATAGAGAGAGAGGGAGAGAGAGAGAGAGAGACAGAGAGAGAGAGAGAGAAACAATTTTTATTTAGTTTTTCATGTGACTTTCATTCCTTGGACACTTCATTGTGTATGTTGTGCTGGAGTTTGCACTCGTATACTCATGCATGCCAGGCAAGCACTATAATCACTGAGCTACCACTCCAGCCCCTTTGCATGTATTTTCTATTGTAATTTTTGCTGATAATTGCTTTAATCATGGCATCATGATCTTATAAGATATGTGGAATAATATCTACTTTTTATATTTGCTGAGATTTTCTTTGTGAACTAGAACATGATCTATTTTGGAGAAGGATCCATGCACTGCTGAAAAGAAGGTATATTCAGTCAATTTTGGAATATTCTATAGATGTCTGTTAAGTCCATTTGATTTATGGAGTTGTTTATGCTGTAGATGTCTTTATTGTTTTGTTTGCTTTCTTGATCTGTCTACTGATGATAGAGGAGTATTAAAGTCTCCCAGTATTATCATGTTGGAGTCCATAAGTGGTGTTATGTCCTGGAGTATATTTTCCACATATTTGGGAACATTCATGTTTGGAGCATAGAGATTTACTAAGGTAATAGCTTCCTGATGAATTGGTACCTTTACTATGATATAGTGGACTTCTTTATCTCTTCTTATTTGTTTATGGTTGTAATCTACTTCATTAGATATAAAGATTGCAACACCAGCTTGCTTTTGGGGACCATAAGCCTGGTAGGTTTTTTCCATCCTTTCACCCTCAATCTGTGGTTGTCCTTAGTGGCAAGATGGGCCTCCTGTCAGCAACATATTGTTGGATTTTGTTTTTTGATATACTATGCTAACCTTTGTCTTTTAATGAATGTGAATCACATTTAATATTAGGATAGTTATTTGGTTGTGGTTCATAGTCATCATGTTTTATTAGTGAGTTCTGTGTTGTCTTGGTTGTCCTTTGATAGTGTATACTTTTATTGAATTTAATATTTTTAAATATTTTGAGGAGTGTTTGATTGTTCTTCTATCTGTAGTTTATCCATGAGAATTCTTTTTAATATTGGTTTTCTATTCATGAATACTGTAAGTTTGATCTTATTGTGAAATGTTCTTATTTCCCCTTCATATTTGAAGCCTAGCTTTTTGCTGGGTAGAGTATTCTTGGTTGTAGATTGTGGTCATTCAGAGATTGAAATATCTTCCTTCTATAATATTCTTGCTTCTAGGTTCTGAGCTGAAAAGTCAAAGGGGATCCTTATTGGTTTGCCTCTGAATGTGATTTGGCATTTCTCCCTTACAGCTTTTAGTACTCCTTCTTTGTGATTCATTTTGAATGTGATTTGTGTCACTGAGTTTCTAATTTGATTAGGCATTTTGGATGTCCTATATGCTCCCTGATGAGCATATCTATTCTAATTCTAAATTTTTCTTTAACTATTTCATTAAGAATATTCTTTATGTCATTCATTTGTGTATCAATTTCTTCTTGTATTCCAATTACTCTTATATTGCTTCTTGTTATAAGAAATGCTTAAGTACTTCAGTCTGAAGTTAAAGTATGATAAATACTAAAAAGAAAACATGAAAGTACAAAACTCACTGGTAGAGTAGATTTGTATTCAACTTCAGAATACTTTATTACATCCTGTCTGATGTGTTATTTTTTTGTGTACTGGTGATTATACCCAGGGACACCTTGCCACTGAGCTACATCCCCAGCCCTTTTAATATTTTATTTTGTGTCAGAGTTGTGCTAAGTTGTTTAGGATTTCACTAAGTTGCCCAGTCTATCATTGAACTTGAGATCCTCCTGCCTTACCTCCCAAGTTACTGGGAATGCATGAGTGCACCACTGTGTCTGACTTATGTAATTGTAATAGGAAAGTAAAAGACAAAATGGGCAATGATATGCATGGCTACAGTAAACTCTGGAGGAATTCATAACACTAAATGAAAAAATCAAGACACCCAAAGTACAAATTGTGGTGAAAAGACAAGAGTACAGAGTACTTGTGTGTGATCAGACTTAGGTCATTTTCAGCTAAAACAGTCTTTGGTAGTTATAAAATTTATGTAGGATCTGGAGTAAATACAAAAAAGAAATTATAGCATAATCACAAATGATAAAGAGAAGGAAATCAAGGCTTATCTCAAAAAATAAAAGATAAAAAAACCGCCAGACCACAGAAACAAATGAGTGAGGAAGGAAAAAAAAGACATAAAAAGCAATTAGAAAAACAAACAAAATCAAATGACTTTTTACCCTTTAATAATAACCTTGAGTGTAAATGGATTAAATTGCCTAGTAAGACATAAAGTGACTGAATGGGTTTATTTTTAAAGGACTCAATTATCTGCTAACTACAAAAAACTCACTTCACCTTTGAGGAAAATACAGCTTAAAATTGAAGAGATGGAAAGATATTACATGTAAATGAAAACCAAACAAGAGTAGGAGTGACTATACTCCTATCAGATATATATGTATATATGAAATAAAATAGACTTCAAATTATAAAATAATAAAAAGAGACAAGGTAACTATATAATGATAAAGGGATCAGTTCAGCAACATGATAAACAATTATAAATATGAATACACCTGATACATGAACAACCAAATATATAAAGCAGATATTATTGGATCTAAAAGAAGAAGTAGATAACACAATAATAGTAGTGGGGGCTTCAACACCCATTCTCAGTGATGGATACATCTTCTTAGCAGAAAAATCAATGAATAGACTGAAACTACATTGTAAACCAAATAGACACAATAGACACATACAGACTAGCCACCCAACAGTTTCTTCTTCTCAACACCACAACATATTCTCTGAGAGAGAACATATGTTCAGACACAAAACAAATCTTAATAAATTTAAGGGAAGTGAAATCATTCCGAGACTCTTCTCTCACCATAATGGTAAAACATTAGAAGTCAATAGCAGGAGGAAATCCTGAAAGTTTACAAATGCACAGGAGTGAATAAACATGATCCTGAACAACCAAGAGGTCACTGAAGAAGTTAAATTGAAATAAAAATGTCTATAGACAAATGAAAATAGGAATACTATATATTCAAACATGTGGGATACAGCAAAAGCAATTCTAAGTGGGAAGTTTACAGCAAGAAATACTTACAATGAAGAATATATCTTGGGAAGCTAAGGCAGGAGGATTGCAAGTTCAAAGCCAGCCTCAGCAATTCAGCAAGGATCTAAGTAACTTAGAGCTACTGTCTCAAAATAAAAAAAGAAGCAAAAGGACTGGAGAGCTGTCTCAGCAGTAGAGCACTTGCCTGGCATGCATGAGGACTCGGGTTCAAACTAAACACCGTATGCACCAACCAGATGGAAAAATAAATAAAATTGATTCTATTTCTCACTTGCTCTCCATCTCTCAGAGGGGGAAAGGTGAGAGGGAAGAAAGAAAAAAGAAAACAATTAATAGGGCTGGGGGTTGTGATTCAGTGGTTAACTGCCCATGGGTTCAGGCCCAGGTACACTTTCCCCAAAAAAATAGATTTCAAAAATCAGCTCAATATTGCATCTCAAGGAACTGAGATTGCATCTCAAGGAACCCCCCGAGTAACTGGGATTATAGGAGGGCACCTCAAGGGGCATTTCAATAACTTTGAGAAAAAGTTTTGAGTGACTTTTCCATTCGTTTTGTATTTTAGATGCTTCCACATACCAAAAAAAGAATGCATACCACTGGTTTTCTGGGGTATCTGGTTCTTTCTTTTCTAATGTACCTCAGAAATAAACAGTTTCATTCAAATTAAAACTTTCCACGGGCTTTGAGAGGTGGCTCCATGGTAGAGCACTTGGATAGCCTGTGTGAGTTCCCAGGTTCAATCCTCAGAAACTAATACAAATAAATAAAGAAAAAATAGAAATAAATGAAGAAACTTCCCCTTGTGACCATATTAATACTTAATTTTTTATTTACCAATTTGCTTACTTTTGGAGGTGCCAGGGGTTGAGCCCAGGGTTTTGCGTGTGGAGCTCTACACTGAGCTCCATCCCCAGCTTCCTGAGTTATTTTTTTTAGAAGCTCACTTATTTCTCTAGAAAAGCACAAATTCTGGGTTCACAGATTGTATAGGTGAATTGGCCAGAGTTTCAGAATGGATTCTAGACTCATTCCATGCAGATGCACGCAGGAGTTCTCTTTCAATCTCCTCTCCAGCCAGAGGAATACAACCCCCTCTGCCTGACCATGCCAGCCTGAGGCATCCCTTAGGGACCTGGCCCTGTTTGTCCAGACACCAAACAGTCCTGTACTCTGCCCCAGTATAAATTAATCCTTGGATTCTAAAGTAAAAAAAGGTCAGGAGTTCAGAAGGCAGTCTGCCTGCTTCCAGTCCCCAGTGCTCCACTGGGGAGAAGGGGCCTCACATTCCTCCTGGTGTTCCTCAAAGGTATGGAGCCCCAAGAATGTCTTCAAGTCCCTTTGTGGTCATCAAAACTGTTGAAAGAACATATGACATTTACATATACAAACAAAGAAATTCTCAAATTCATTTGGAACAATAAGAATCCCAGAATAACCAAAACATTACTAAGCAAGAAAGAAATACAGGTGGTTTCACAATACCAGATCTAAAACTATGCTGTGGAGCTGCAGTAACAAAAACAGTATGGTACTGGTATCAAAATAGGAATGAAGACCAATGAAATAAAATAGAAGACCCTGAAACAAACCCACAAATCTTTAAACATCTGATCTTTAACAAAGGGGGTCAAAACACAGCCTGGAGGAGAGACAGCACAAACGGTGCTGGACAAACTGGACAGCCACTTGCAAAAAGTTGAAATTAGAACCTTATCTTTCACCTAGCACAAAAAATCCAATCAAACTGGATCAAGAAACTAGGAATTAAACCAGCTACCATAAAACCGTTGGAGGAAAAGTTAAGACCAACACTCCAGCATTTGGGAGTAGGCAAAGACTTTCTCAACATGCCTCCTAAAGTGAAAGGATTACAGTCAAAAATCAATGAGTGGGATGCCATAAACCTAAAAAGCTTTTGCACAGCTAAGGAAATGATCAAAATTGTCAAGAGGTTTCCTACAGAATAGAAGAAAATCATGGCCTGTGATTTTTCTGAAAGAGAACTAATATCCAGAATTAAGAAGTTCTCAAAAAACTTAATATCAAAAATACAAACAATCCAACAAATAAATGGGCCCAAGAGCTAAATAGAAACTTCTCAACAGAGGACATTGAGCAAGCCAACGAATACAAGAGAAAGTGTTTTAAATCACTAGTAATCATAAAAATGAAAATCAAAACTACCTTAAGATTTCACCTCACTCCAGTCAGAGTGGCAAAGATGAAGAATATAAACAATAACAGATGCTAGAGGGGTCGTGGGAAGGTAGGAACACCAGCACACTGTTGATGGAACTGCAGAATGGTACAGCCACTCTGGAAAGCAGTGTGGAGAATCCTGAAAAATTAGACTTATATCTACCACATGACCCAGCTATCCCTCTTCTGGATATTTTCCCAAGGATTTAGAATCAGCACATTGCAGTGACACAGCAAAATCTATGTTCATATCAACTCAATTTACAATAGCTAAATTGTGGAATCATCCCAGATGCCCCTCACTGGATGAATGGATCAAAAAATTGTGATATATATATATATATATATATATATATTCTTCCAATAGTTGTATGGTAGCTGGTTTAATTCCTAGTTCCTTGATCCATTTTGATTTGATTTTTGTGCAAGGTGAAAGATAAGGATCTAATTTCAACTTTTTTTCAAGTGACTGTCCAGTTTGTCCAGCACCATTTATTGAATAGTCTGTCTCTTCTCCATGTTATGTATACATATATACATATGTATATATATACAAAAACACCATGGGGTTCTACTCAGCAATTACAAATAATGGTATTGTAGCCTTTGAAGGTAAATGGATGGTAATGGAAGAAATCATGCTGAGCAAAGTTAGCCAAACCTAGAGAGTCAAGAGTTGAATGTTTTCACTCATTTGTGGAGACTGAAGCTAAACCCAGCCTGTGTGAAAGGTAGTCAATCTCACGTATTAGACTCAACAAAGGTGTAGCAATGCAGAACCTGGGGAAATCATAGATATGTATTGGGAAGGAGGGGGGAGGGACAGGTGGAGGAGGGGAGAAGAAGGGAGAATAGGGAGAGATGTAGGGTGTAAATCTGATTGAAGAATATATGCATAACATATTGTTACTTTATATACATTTTGATTATATGATAACTAAATTTCTTAATAAAACATTATATATAAAAAGAAAATATAACAACAAATTTAGTTTTACAGATCTTACAATTTATTTGATTTTAGAATCTAGCAGCAGTACAGAACAAAGATTATTCAGAAGGTTCCCACCCCACCACATGTGCAAGTTCTATTGAAAGCCATAGAAAAATAAGGGTCATAAAGAGGAAGTGAGGCTCACACATAGCTCTGTTGGTGACTAATGGGCTGCTGTGGCTGCCTGGGGCTCAGTTGCTGTGACTGACTGAGACTCTGGTACCTGATATAAGAACAAGTTACAGTCTGCTTCCAATTCATTGTGTATGGAGAAAATTGGGGGCCAAAATTAATATATGTACACAGGCAGCTTTAAGTCAATGTTAACTCCAATTAAGGATTGAATATGCATCACCCAATCCTTGTTTGATGGGGAAACTAAGGCTGTGATCTAAGGTCACTGCCCAACCCCACCAGCCCTTGAGTCTTTAGCTACAAGAAGTCACTTAAAGACTCTTGGTTTAGGGCCCTACTGCACATGCAGGGCCACAGCCACCTCATCCTTACTCATCCTCTGACCATCTGCTTATTTCAACATAGGCCACCTTTGTGTCCCTTGGTAGGGAGAGGTGAAAGGGGATAGGGGAAGATCTGTCAGTTATGACCCAGAACCCTCACCCCACAGAAAGCTTGTCATTTATTAAAGCCTGGGTTAGACAGATTGGCAGTGTTACACACCTGTATGACTCACTATTTTGCTGAAAGGTAATGTGAACACCTTCATTGCCCACTGGTTTAATTCAGGAAAGACTATCCACCAGGGTTCCAGGCATGGGTGGGTGAGGCTCAGAGGCTTCAGCCAATGCGCAGGGTGGATGTCCCCTGCCAATACGGGGATGGAGCCTGCCTTGGGCACAGAAGCCCTTTCCCAGCACAGCCAAAGGCCAGGACTAGAGTATTCTGGTTCTCTCTCTTTCTCCATCAACACCTGGATAATTTCAATGTTTAAAGCAGAAAACCAGCTTAATCAATCATGCAGGATATCAGAGGAAGAATTTGGAGATTCTGTTAATTTCTGTCTATTTCTTGGACCATCCATGCAGGGGGAGCTTTTTCATGTGCCCAGCAAGCCTAAATACCATCATGGAAATTCAGGTCCCTATTTGTAACTCCACAAGACAGGTGTCACCAAGGTCCTGTTGCTGCCTTCCAGTCCAGACCCCTGTGACAACGTTCCTTTCTCCTTTCACACTTCAGGCAGTGTCTGCAATGATGGGTTCTGTGTACCCTTTACGATGTCCCTACATCCTGGCTTTACCTCCAATTATCTAGAACAAAGCTTTGTACATAGAGGCCAACTAGGCTTGTATCATACAGCAACAGGGAGTGAGTCCCAGGTCATATATCACTGGGAAGTAACATTCAGGACAGTCGACAGTCATGAATAAGAGTACCTCCGGCTGTCTTATGTCCCTCACTATTGCTGTCAGCTCAGCACAGAGTTGGGAAAACCTCCCCTGATTCAGAGCACCCTGGGCATCGTAGCTCTCCAGAGGGGCTGGGTAAATCTCTCGACTTAACCGGCTTATCTTGGCAGTGTGGGGCAGCAGGTCCTTCAGGACAGACATGGAGATGTTGTTTCCAGAAAAGAAGAAGGTGCTGAGCTGGGAGCAGCGGCTCAGGGTAGGCAGGATGGCCAGGAGCTGGTTGTCCGAGATGGCACAGTCCTCCAATTCCAGGGTCTCAAGGGTGGCTGCAACTTTGTCTAGCAGCATATTGAGGGGCTCAGAACTGAAATTGGTCAGTTTGATGCCACTCAAATCCAAGTGTCTTAGCTGGGTGGTATTTGGGCAGTGGGAAAGATGGTTCCAGTCTGAGTCTGACAGCTGGCAGTGGGTTATTCCGAGGGTCTCCAGGGGGATCTTCAGGTGCCTAAGAAGAGACCAAGCAGTTATTTCTGAGGAATGTTGATTGGGAAGAGAGGAGGGAGGGATGTGATCATAAGATGGCGTTGCACAATAATCAAGTGTGCAGCCACCTATCACAGACACTGAGAATGGGCACACAAAGGGAAGGTGCCTGCACACAGTCATGTCCGTGTTCCTGGTGGTTTTCCCTATTGCTCAAAGATGATTTAATATCTCCATTTATTTAGTATCCTTGCAAGCTGCCCCTGTTATTCCAGGTAATATAATAGTTACTTAGAATGATGAGCTGCCTATAAACCTTACATGATCACTGTGCTATTGACGATTATGTGGTCACAGTTCCTGTTTTGTTTAATGTCAGCTACTCCCCCTCTGTTAACACTCCCCCTTTTACTAAAATGCTACCTAACCTCACAGTATACTCAATAAACACAGACTGTCCACTGCAGCTTCTTCCCAGCTGCAAAATTTGGACTCCATGTCCAAATTTCTTTCATACTTAGCTAAGACGTTTTATGGGCCCAGGACCAAGGATGTCCTGACTGTCTGATGAAGGTCGACACACAGCACGCTCATTCATGTCACCCTGTTTCAAACTGAGGCCTGTCACCACCACCTGCGTCCACCATCTCTCAAACTCCCCATCCTCACAGAGAAGCACACAATCACAGTTCTGGCCCAAACAGGGCAGGGTAGATAGGCATGAAGGGCCAACCCAGGGAGATATACCAATATCCATTGGGGTTGCCCACCTGTGGGGCCCCTTACATTCTGGACCCTCAGCAAGGCCTCTGTCTCCATGCTTCACTCCACCCCCTGTTTAGCCATCTGCTCTAATATTAGATGCTATGTGAGATCTAACTGCAGGATAAAAGAGGGATAAGATGGTGTGTTATTCATATTCCAATGTCCCGCTCATCACTGGACTGGGCCCATAGCTGATTCTCAGAAAGTGTCTTCCCAGGGTTATTGTCACTGGTCTGCAGAACATACCCACCCCCCTTGCTCACCTCAGCACCTGGTCCAGGTGGCCCTCTAGGAAGGAGACAGAATCTGCAAAGAACTTGTGCAGGCAGCCCATCCTGTGAAGCTGTGAGGTGACCTGGGTGATCAACTGTTCCTCCTCCTCTGGGGATGTATGGGCAGACACAGGGACATAGGGGAGACAGAGCTCCCTCAGGTTGCTCATCTGGCCCAAGTAAGGAGCAAAGCTAGCTAAGGTGGAGAGATCCCAGCTGCAATACCATTCCAATTTCTGGATACAGTCCAGGTCCAACATTTCCAGGACCTTTATGGTATCGTGGATGGGTTTTTGAAAAATCTGCAGTTCCCTGCAACACAGGTGTAATACATCTGTTCTCTGTTTGACCCACAGAAAGACGTGGGTTTGGAATTCATCCATGGGAATTTCTATGGAGTACAGGTTTATGAATACCATCAAGGGCTTCTTTGTTGCCATCTTTGGACAAGTTTCCAATGGTTGCTTCGTTATGGCTTCCAGTGAGCAATCATCTGCCAGGGCTCCAGACCACGTCCTCCAGAAGTTCTGATGAACTTTCCCCAAATCCAGCACTTGCAGTTTCCACCTCCTGTGGATACACAGAGTTGAGTCTCAGCATCATAGAGGGACCCAGCTATCCAACTGTGCTTCTGTTCCCATCTCAGCCCATAGCTGCTCCCTCCACCTCCTCCCTCTAGTCTTACTCTTCTGCCTCCCCCTGTCCCCTAGCACCCAGCCTGCGGCCCACTTGTAGCAGCTATGGGAGGGGCAGGCACTGCCTCCCAGGAGGTCACAGCCGCTCCCTCCACATCTGGAAGCCCTTCCCAGATGGGGCTCAGCACGGCCCAGGCCTCCACACCCCTCCCAGCCCTGGTCCACCCTTCTGTGATACCCACCCCCAACTCTCCCCGTCCCTAGCTGTCACTTCCTGGATCCCCAGGGCGCTCCCTCCAGACTCCCTGGGTCAGCCTCACCTGGGGCGAACCTTCTGGGCCAGCAGCATGTCAAGGCCATCCAAAGTGACCTGCAACATCTCCAGGTCTGGATTCTTCATTAGGGTCCCCAGAGGGAGACAGGGGAAGGGCCAGGCCTGCACCATCTTCCTCAGGACCCCAGTGTGTCCTCTGGTGAAGGCCTCCATGAACAGTGGTGGGAAGAGTTCCATGGGCAGGTCCTCCAGGGCAGAGATGGCCCGGGACTGGTCCCTCAGCAGGCTCTGCCCTGCCAGTTCCAGGAGTGTGGGTGGGGCCTGGGTGCTCATCTTTCCTGGGTCTGAAAGGAGAAGGATCCTGGGAGAACATCCAGGGAATAGGACACTATCCATCCATTTCCCACCCCCGGGAAGGGGGTGCTGAGGAGTCTGATACTCAACCCCAGCCTTTCTGGGGAAAGTCTTTGATTATCCTCCGGTTATTAAAATTAAGGGAATTGGAGTATCATGTGACCTAACCTAAGAGGCTCCCCTGTTCCAACACTAACAGATGGCAAAGAATAAGGGGTCACCCTCACATAGGTGACATTAGTTTAAATTTAAAAAAATAAAATAGCAATTATAAGTATGTGTAACCACATTATGAAGCACTTGGAAATTACAATAAATTCTGGTGGTTATTTGTTGCACACATGAGATTTTGCCTTTCTCGGGTGGATTTGAGGGGGAAAATATATGAAGAAGTGTGTTAAGTGTTGCATGGAATAATTTTAAGCTTAGCTTAAAAAAATATTTTGGGCATGATGGTACACTCCCATAATCCCAGTGACTCAGGATGCTAAGATAGGAGGATAACAAGTTCAAAACCACCCTCATCAAATTAGCAAGGCTCAAGGAAACTGAGTGAGACTGTCTTAAAATAAAAAGGGCTGGGGATGTTGCCCAATGATTAAACCCCTGAGTTCAACCCATGGTACCAAAACTAAATAATTAAAGCATTACTTGAAAAATCACAAAATCAAAGTCAAAAAACTATAATTTAAGTGAACACAAAATAAATATTTTAAATATGAAGAAATAGAATTTTAAATCAATTAGAATGCAATATAATTCTAATCAATTATTTAGAATTCCAGTCCATCTGTTTAGTTAAGGGTTTTTAATTTTTATAGACAGGGTCTCACTAAGTTGCTTAGGGCTTCACGAAATTGCTGAGACTGGCCCTAAACTTGAGATCCTCCTGTCTCTGCCTCCAGAGTTCTAGGAACTACAGGCCTGGGCCTCTGTAGCCAGCTTGTTTGAGAAATTCTAGAACAACATAAATCAGAGCTGAGATCCTAATTTTCAAATAAAGGCTAAATCTAAGTCTTAAATTGTTTCATGTGAAAAACACAGACACAAAATTGTCCATGCCTCTTGGAACATGTTCCCATTGGAGTGTTGTCCTGAGGGAGGTGAGGGACTCACCAGTTCTTGATGGGTTGGCAGGTCTGGCGGTGACTCTTGGGAGTGGCTGAGGGTAGATGGAACAGTGTCTTCCTTAGGTAGACGAGGGACTTACTGGATCTGGACAGGTGGGCGGGGGCTCCAAATCTCTGCAGTCAGGCAACGATCATGGGGTACAGGATTCTGAGTATCTCTTCTGACTCCTCAGAAGGTTTTATTGAACTTTCTAACCACACCTCCTCTACCTTTTGAACCTCTAGCAACCAATCAGAAACTAACATATGATCAGATTCCTGAATCCTCACCTAAGTAATCCTGTTTTCCAGACTGACTGAATCAGATATTCATGCTTGAAAGTGGAATTTTGGAGAGTGTGAAGGTCAAGGGTAAGTTCACCTTTTCATTCCACATCATGGACCCAGTTTTGTTCATACATGACCACCCTGTTCCTGCCTGTGAGACAGAAAAGGGCTTAATCTGAAATAAGGTGGAAAATATCATCATAAAAGATCTTTGGCCACATCAAAATTATTTTTAAAAATCCTGAGTGAGCTTTTGGTTGACAGTAGTGTCATCCTTAAAGAAAACAATGGAAATTTCCATGTGTCAAATGGTCACAGAGCTATCCTGTTACCTAACATCTGATCAGGGTCCACTCATGGAGGAAGAGAGGGACACTGGATGTGATGGGTGCCCTAGATGTAGCTCATGCCTTCTTTTAGTTGTTCATTTGTTTGTGCTGGGGATTGAACCCAGGAGTGCTCTACCACTGTATCTCCAGATAATTTTAGTTTACATTTTGAGACAGGACCTTGCTCAGTTGCTGAGGCTGGTCTCAAAATTGCAAGCCTCCTGACTCAGCCTCCCACATCTCCAGGATCATAGGTAGCACCACCATGCCTGGCAGGCCAAGGCTCTTGAAGGGAACCAGGACAAAAATTACAAAATTGTGGAGGCCCTGCAATTTGAGCTGTGGGGACCCTGGGAATGCAAATGGCAAATTTGCATCTTCAGGCTCTTTTGAGGAGTCAAGGTAAGGACTGGAAGACTTTCTGGATGGAATTTAGCAATTCAACATCAAAGGACTGACGATGTGGCTCAGAGGTAGAACACTTGTCTAGCATGTGTGGTGTCTCCAGTGCTGAAAAAAACATTAATAAAACATTTGAAATTAAATATTTTGTTGTTACAAAGAGACAATGGTCACTCTGAAAATCCAACACCATCTCGAGGGCAGAAATGGAGTTACCTTGTTTTCCCCAGAAGGAAAAAGGGTGTCTGCTGTGGGGTCAGCTGGCAAAAACTGGCTGGAGGAGACCGATCTGAGAAAGGGAGCTGGGGCCGCTCTTATGGTCAGACTTGGAGAAGTCTGAAAGCCACTGAGGGTGGAAGCTTTGGCAGCCTGGGATGTTGCAGAGAGAGACACAGGGCTGAATAGCAGGTGTCCCTGCCATGGTGGTGGCCACAGCCTGGAGAGCTGTCCTTCAGAGTCAGGGCTGTCCCTGCAGAGGACGGCTCCCAGGCAACTCCAGCCCAGTCCCTACCAGGGCCCTGTAGCCTGTGAGAAACGTATGTGAGGCATAGGAAATGTTAAAGAGTTTGAGTGAAAAGGAATTGAGGAGGTGAGGAAGGCCAGACTGAGCAGAATTTAGTGATGTGATGCTCGCTGTGCTAGGCTGGCAGACACAGGGAACACATTGGCAGGGGGTGCTCTGAATGGCAGGGACTATAAGACTGCTGTTCTGATTTGTTGGGTCCCTCTGCCCTCGCCCCGGTTACCTTGTTGGAAATGTGAGAAGTACGAAGACTGAGGGTTCATTTCCAGAACACGGTAACTCAAGTTTTATGTGTAAAAGGAAGCTCTCTTAGCTTGGGAAACACATGGTTGGAGATAAACTGTTTTTAAATTCCACATCAGAAATCCCATTACATGGATCAAAGAGCTAGGAATTAAACCAGCTACCTTGCATCTGATGGAAGACAAATTGGGTCCAACACTTCAGCATTTGGGAATAGCCAAAGACTTTCTCAACATGTCTCCTAAACTGAAGGAAGTAAAGTAAAAAATCAGTGAATGGGATGCCATAAAGCTAAAAAGCTTTTGCACTGCCAAGGAAACAATCAAAAGAGTCAAGAGGTTTCCTACAAGAAATGGAGAGAACCATGGGCTATGATTCCTCTGGCAGGGGTTTCATATCCAGAATCTACAAAATCCTCAAAAATCTCAACTACAAAAACAGAAACAATGCAATCAATAAATAGACCAAAGAGCTAAATAGAAACTTCTCAACAGAGGACATTGATCAAGCCAATGAATACATGAGAA
>PVKS010032930.1:0-12440 GCA_004027875.1 Aplodontia rufa | reverse complement strand
CTCAGAAAATTACTCAACATATGTTTCCAAGCCACTGGAAACTAGTCATGCAGTAGTTATGTGGTATAAAACACAGAAAACAGGGAAACATCAATAAATAATAGAAGAGGCCGTTAAGCCAGGCTTGCTGGCAAGGAAACTCATGTGTCTTTTCCAAATGGGCAGAGGTCCGCTGTATTCTCCTTGCCTACTAATCTGCATCCGGGGAAGATTATCACTATCATTCAATTTGTTATCTAGGGACGCTGAAAGCACATCACAGTTGTGTTGCATTTAAAAGTGGAGACTCTTGCATTTTCTGTTTATGGTTTTTTCTTGTTTGGCTTGTTTCTAACCACTTTATCAATGATGCATAGGACATCAGCCGCATAAGGGTTTGATGGTACAAGCCTTCAGATCATTGGGAACATTCTCTGCCCTCAGGTAATAAATATTTAATTATAATTGGCATACAGAAGTTTTGGCGTCACTGCTAAAATATGAACCTGAGCTGGGCCTAGTGGTGCATGCCTTTAATCTCAATGACTCAGGAGACTGAAGCAGGAGGTTCACAAATTCAAGGCTATCCTCAGCAAGTTAGTGAGACCCTGTCTCAAAATAAAAGAATAAAGAAAGAAGAAGGTCTCGGGACGCCATTCAGGAGTTAAGCACCCCTGAGTTCAATTCCTGGTACCAAAAAAATTAATAGTAAAATGAAGATAAAGTTGAAAAAGAGTGGTGAGTTTCACAGAGATTATCAGTTTCTCTCACTTCTGAAATGAGATTTTACTATATTTTAAAAACAAAACGTATTCCTCTGTTTAGTATTCATTCTGGATTCATTCTAACTCTCTTTCTTTCCCTCACTTGTCTTTTCCCCATTGATTTCTTTTTTTTAAGAGAGAGGGACAGAGAGAGAGAGAGAGAGAGAGAGAATCAATTTTATTTAGTTTTTCAGGGCCTTTCGTTGCTCCGACACTTCATTGTGTATGTGGTGCTGAGGTCTGAACCTGCATACTCATACATGCAAGGCAAGCGCCTTAACTGCTGAGCCACCGCTCCAGCCCCTCCCCATTGATTTTTACGCTTTTATATTTAACAAGGGATTTGAGGTGGTTCTCATTAACATATACAGTGAGAAAGAGGGTAAATATACAGCCAATACATGTAGTCTAGTTGCATTTCACTTGCAAATCAGTAGTAACTATGCTCTTGCTTTCTTTGCTGTACAGCTTCTGAATTGGATGCATCCACTTGCTGATTCTTGGCTCTATTTCTTGAGCGTAGGCTTCTTGTTGAGGAAGTCAGTGCCTGCATCTCTAACCTGGAGCATTGACCTGATGTTTTAATTCCTAAATCTTTGGTCCACTTTGATTTGACTTCTGTGGAGGGTGACAGATAGAGATCTAGTTTCATTCTTCTACACATGGATATCTGGTTTCCCAGCACCGTTGTTTAAAAGGCTACCATTTTTCCAACATATCTTTTGGCACTGTTTAATTTTTTTTCATTGTTGTGTCCGAAAGACCTGACAAGAAGAATTTAAGAGGAGGAAAAAGTTATTTGGCATTCATAGTTTCAGTCCATAGATGGCCAGCTCTATTGGTGTGGGCCCGGGGTGGGGGCAGATCATCATGGTGAAAAGGTGTGGATGAGGAAAGGGGCTCAGGACAAGGTAATCAGGAAGCAGAGAGAGAGGGATCTGCTCACCAGTGACAGAATATATACCCCAAGCACACACTCACTTATCTCCTGCAGCCACACCCTACCTGTCTGTCCCCACCATCCGGTTAACCCACACCAGTGGATAAAGCACTGGTTATGTTACACCTCTTACAACCTAAAGATTTCACCTCTGACTGTTCTTGCATTGTCTCTCAATGAGCTTTTGGGGAGCATCACATATCCAAATCATAATATTCTGCCCTTGGCCCCCACAAGCTCCTGCCCATTTCACAATGCAAAATATATTTCCTCTATTCCCAAGAATCCCAGAGTCTTATTATTTTTTGCATTATCCAAAAGTTTGAGTCCACAGATTCTGAGACATAAGGCTGATTATCAGTGTGAGCCCCTATAAAACTCAAAAGCAAGTTACATGCATCCAATATAAAATGGTGCAGAATAAACATTTCCATTCCACGGTGGAGAATTAGGGGCATGGAAAGAAGGGATGGGACCAAAGCAAGGCTGAAATCCAGCTGGGCAACGGCTGTAGCTCCACAAGCCTCTGGGGCACACGGCATTGTGCTGGTCTCTCCAATGGACTCGCACAGCTCTGCCCCTATGGTCTTGCTTGCAGCCCACATGCTCTTTCCCTTGGTCTGTTTCTGTGGGATCCTTGCAACTTTCCTTGACACACAGCCAAGCTAACTAGTGTCTGTTAACATTTGAGGTCTCCACTTCAGCTTTGCCTGCCTTCCACCTCTTCATACATCAGCTTCTGAGGGGCAGCACACAGCGACTGCAACCCTAACACACTTTGCCTGGCACCCAGACCATTCTTTGAACTCTCTGTGGAAGCCTCATGACCCATTAATTCCAGCATCCTACGCTCCCACAGAACCAGCACCATGTGGTTGACACCAAGGTCTGCCACAATCTCCAGCAGCAGTCAAGACTTCTGGGACTATAGCTTTAGCAGCCTTTGAGTGCCTGAGCAGCTCAATATATTGAAACTATTTCCTAGGTCCCCTGTGTAAGGATTCCCCATTGGTCTCTTCTCAAAGGAATTTTTACTGTATTCCCTTGATCCTGAGTTGGGCATGGTCTTGCCAGTTCTTGCAGTGCCCTCCAGCCATCTTTCTTGTTGTCTCTGTGTAAAGTATTGAGCATGCCTTTAGTGACTGCGCTCTCTTTAACAGCCACAGCTGCCGTAGCCTGCTTGACACTAACCTGGCCAAACTGCAAGTTTCTCACATCATTCTGCTCTGTGTTCTGCTCCTGGTTATCATAGTAAAATTAGCTAAGGTTTTCTAACTCTTACATGCTGCTCTGCCTTGAAATTTCCTCTGCCACATTAATTAATTCACTACCCTTAAATTCAGACTCACGGAAAGTCTCAAGACACAAAGAAATTGTAGTCAACTTCTTTGATGGACACAACATGAATAACTTCTAGTCCAAATTCCGGTAGAGTCCTACTATTCCTCTGAAACCTCATGAGCCCAGTATCTACTATACACAGTTCTATCAGCTTTCTAGTCTTCAGAGCTCCCACCAGAATTGTCCATTAATTTCCATTTACAGCATTCCAAATACTTTATAGCTTGCATCTCTAAACTGTTCAAAAATCCCTCCCCAGAATTCCAAAAAGCTCCATAATCTTCTGAGGCACATGGTCAGGTTGGTCAGAGCAATGACCCCTCTTCTCTATAGCCATCTTTGTTTTACTCAGCTTATTTTTTTGCTATGACCAAAACACATCAGAAGAACTTTTAGAGGAGTAAAATTTGATCTGGGGATAATGATTTCAGGTGTTTAAGTCCCTAGACATCTGCCTCCATTGCTCTGGACTGGAGATGAGGAAGAACATCATGATGAAAGGGTGCAGAGGCGAAAAGCAGTTCAAGAAAAGGAGGTCACAAAGTAGAAAAGAGAGAGAGAGAGAGAGAGCTCTTCTCACCATGAATAAAAATCTACCCTCAAATCATGCTCCCTAGGAACCTACTTCTCCAGTCACACCCTAAGTGCCCTAGTTACCATCCAGTTAATTCCTATCAGTGGATCAAGCCACTAGTTAGGTTGCACCTCTCATAAGCCAATCATTTACCTTGGAACATTCTTCCATTGTCTCATACATGAGCTTTAGGGGAACACTACATATCCAAACTATAACAGGCACCTTTGTCAATGGTCAGATGACCGCAAATATGTCTTCTATTCTATTTTTCTTGGTGTCTATCTTGATGCCAGTAATACTTCTTACTTGTACCCTCTTGCTGCTATAATGCAAAGTACAATTTGATATCAGGTAAAGTCGTGATGCCTCCAGCATCACTCTCCTTAATCAGGCTTTGTCTGTTCTGTATCTCTTATTTTCCAAAATGAATTTTTGGACTATTTTTAATAGTTCTGTGAAGAATGATTTAGTCAGTTTTTCAATACTGTGACTAAAATACCTGACCAGAACAGCTTTAGAAGAAAAGTTTATTTGGGTCTCATAGTTTCAGAAGTCTCAGTTCATAGATGGCTGATTCCATATCTCTGGGCCCAGGATGAAGCAGAACATCACGTAGAAGGGTATGGTAGAGGAAAGTTACTCAGGGCAGGGTACTAGGAAGCTGGGGTAGGGGTGGGGAGAGACACAGAGTGCTCTCCACTCATCAAGGACTAAATATAAAGGCCAAAGGCACTGCCCCTGTTCCTTTAGCCACAACCTACCTGCCTACAGTCACCACATGGTAAATTCCCGTGCGTGAATTAACACACTAATTAAGGCTCTCATAACGCAATCCGTTCACCTCTAATCATCCTTGCTTTGTCTTGCACATGAACTTTTGGGAGATATCTCTTACACATAACAAATTTCACTGCATTTTGATGGGGCTTGCATTGACTCTGTTTAATGCTATGATAATGTGTCCATTTTGACATTATTCTATCAACCCAAGAATTGGAGGTCTTTCCATCTTATAAGGTCTTCTTGAATTTCTTCCTTCAGTGTTCTGTAATTTCCATTACAGAGATCATTTTTTTACTCCTTTGGTTAAATTAGTTATTTTTTAGGATATTGTGAATAGAATAATTTTCCTGATTTTCATGATTCTTTCTCAGCAAAATCACTGTTAGATTACAGGAAAGCTATTGATTTACGAATGTTTATATTGTATCCTCCTACTTGACTGAATTTGTTTTTCAGCTCTAGAAGTCATCTGGAGGAGTTTTTTGATCTTCTAGATATAGTATTATCAGAGAGCAGAGGTAGTTTGACTTCTTCTCTTACTTGTACCTTTAATTTCCTTCTCTTGCCTTCTTGCTCTGACTAGAATTTCGAAAACAACATTGAATAAAAGTGGTGGGGGATGACATCTTGTTTTGTTCCTGATTTTAGGGGAAACGCTTTCAGTTTTTCTGCAGGACAAAGTTGACTTTCGGTTTGTCAAGTATAGCCTTTATAATGTTGAGGTAAGGATGGGACTGAAAATTAGTACAACCACTCTAGAAAACAATATGAGAATTAAGAACAAAAGAACAAAAGCTAGCAAACTCTAGTGATACAGGCATAGCAAAGTTTTTAAGCAACACAATTAACAGTAGCCAAGTTACGGAACCATTCCAGATACCCATCGATAGACGAATGGATATATATATATATATATAAAACAATGAGTTTACGCAGTCATAAAGGAGAATAAAATTGCAGCAAAGGAAGAAAACAGGGTAGCTGGATATGATAGAGCTGGAAAGAAACTCGGTGGTGAAGAAGGAGGTTGAGGGGGTGGAGGAAGGTCAGCAAAGAGGAGGAGGTGCAGAATAAGACGGACAGCATCATGCTGTGTACGTATATAACTACCACAATGGACCTCACCTCTGGTATGTCTATAAAGCCCCAATTAATAAGACAAATGCAAGAAAACGGCAGAGGAAAGGGAATGGGGAGATTGAGGGGGTGAGGGAGGAGGATTCACTGGGGACTGAAGTGGAGCAAATTAAATTCCGCATATGTATGGGTGTGTGAAAATGGATCCCACTTTTATGTGTAGCTGTAATGTGGTAATGAAAGCCTAAAAGTAAACATAGTCCTTATGTACCTAGGAAGGCCCTAGAAGCTTCCTGTCTTGCTCAGCAGAGGTGAACGGGGACTGCAAGTAGAGGGGAGCATGTGGTTTCTGTGGTGCTGAGAGGGCCAGGAGGCCAAACCTCACTCCTTCGTGGTAAGCTGTACCCTAACCATGACTAATCCACCCTGAGAAATCCAGAATTGACTTACACGGCTGTTATAATAGGAGCTACTGTGGTATTTCTCTTCTATTTCCAAGTTAATCAGGAGTTGACCACGGTCAGCATAAGAATTGGGAGACGCACAGATACGGTAGAGGAGGAAGTTGTCTTGGGCCATTCACACTGGTAACAGAAAAGCAGAGACTGGCTTCACCCCAGGCTGTTGCTCACAGTGTTAGAGCCCAGAATTCTGAGATCAGGGAGCCAGCATGGTTGGGTTCTGGCGAGGTCCCTATTCTGGGCTGCAAATTTCCCCTCCTTCCATGTCCTCACAGCAGAAAGCAAGAGAGCTCTTTGAGGTCCCTGTTGAAAGGACACTAATCTGGATTGGGAGTGCTCCAAGCTCTTGGTCCAGTGGCCTCCCAAAGCCTCCCCTCCTGCCTTAGGAGGAGAGTTACAGGATCAACATCAGAACTTGGAACCACACTCATTCAGGCCCAGCAGAAGGCCCAAGGACCTGATGGGGGCCTACTTGGCTGTATGATTCGCATCCCGAAAATATCACAGTCAGGGTGCTGCAGTGGATGCCTTGCTGCGTACACGTTGGAGGGAGGGTCGTCTGCAGAGCTGGGTAGAGGGCACTGGGCACATAGGGTCAGAGCCCATGAGGTCTTCCAAAGGGTTCAAACAAGGGTGTTAGAGAGTCACACTTGTGGAACCCAAATTTCAAAGATCTTCATTGCTAAATGCAGTCTGGCTGGAAAAGTAGCTGTAATTTAATCTGGATGATTTAAAAAAATTTTTTTTGAAGCCTTAAGGATATGTGAAATATAAGATCAATTTTATGATGGGTGATTAATAAAGACTTTACAGCATAAAAATACATTAGGATAAAATGAAGGGGAGGAAATGGAAGAGAGCTACAGACTCAGTGAGGACGAGTCACAGTCTGTGATTTCTCACTTGTAGAACATGAAGAGCTTATTTCTGCTCTTAGATAGGAAACAGTGAGCTTCAAGTTGCCATGATATTTAGATTTAAGTGGAAATATTTTTAAATATTTTTACCATTTTATTGTAAATTGGCAATGTTTACAATGCCAGTAATTATATCCTTTATGATTATTCTATTTTATTATAAATACTCTAGATTGAAAATAAGAAGTATAAAAGGATATGTCATTTTCATTTTATTTATGGAAATAAGAACACAAAAGTTTTGATGGCCTTTGTTATAAAGAACAGCGTTCTCAACAACATAATAATAAATAAATGTGATGGCTGCATTCATTCGTGGGTTTTGAAAAGTTTACACAACTCAGAAAATGGAAAGAGAAACTGTGCTTTTGTGTGTGCATGTGTGTGTGCATATGATAGATTGGAAAAAAGAAAGAAAGAGAGATATAGAGAGAAGAGATGAGGGAGAGGAAGGTAGCCCTGGCATGGTCTGGTGTGCGAGATCGAAACGTAGATTTCACAGCAGCCCCACCCCATAGTCACATGAGGATATTTGAGAAATTAAAATTCAGTTCCAGTGTAACATTAATCGATTTCAAGGACTCCTCAACCACAGTAGGGTGTCCAGGAGCTACCCTGACGGTGCAAAGATAGAATATTTCTGTCACTGCCTATTGCACGCCCTCCCTTGCTCTCTTTTCCATTTGTGGTGCCAGGTCCTCCCATGTACTAGGCAAGTACTCTACCCCAGAGCCACATCCCCAGCTCTTTTCAGGCCCTTTTACTGGTTGGTGTCACTCTTAAGAAATGAGTGACACATTATAGTGACACAGCAATGTCTATGTTCATAGCAGCTCAATTTACTATTGCTAGACTACGGAAACAACCCAGATGTCCCTCACTGAATGAATGGATCCAAAAACTGTGGTACATTTATACCATGGAATTTTACACAGCAATTAGAAACAATGATTGTAGCCTTTGAAGGTAAATGGATGGCTATGGAAGAAATCATGCTGAGTAAAATCACCTTAACCCAGAGAACTAATGGTCTGTTGTCTCCACTCATCTGTGGAGGTTGGGACTAGACCCTGGCCAGTGAGAAAGTTGGTCTATTATCATGTGTTAAATCCAGATAAGGTGTAATGTTATACAACATAATCCTTTTTTAGTGATTGTGGGAAGGGGAAGGGAGGAATAAGGGTTGATAATTGGGGGGGCACTCCTGGGGGTAATACTAATATCCAGAATATATACACATTTTATGTTATTTTGTTAAACACTTGCATGGTTATTCAAAAATTAAAAAAAAGAAAGAAATGAGTGACTTCCTAAATGCCACTTTTTGGAAATGCACTTGGTCTCAGATTTAGGTGGCCAAGTGCATCTGCTTTTCTCTGACCCAGGTACGTGGTGTGACATATTAGGTATTTATGTCACACAGATGAGAAAGATAGGTGAACTTCTGGATGATCTGAACATATGGTGCATGTGGACAGGCTATAGCAAAAACGTATGTGAGCAGATCTGGAAGCCCATTTTAGCCACAATGTTCACAGTGACCTCCTGAAGTCCATTTCAGCCACAATATTCACAGTGACCTCCTGGAGCCAAGGTCAGCTACAATGTTCACAGTGACCTCCTGAAGCCCAGGTCAGCTACAGTGTTCACAGTGACCTCCTGAAGCCCAGGTCAGCTACAGTGTTCACAGTGACCGCCTGAAGCCCAGGTCAGCTACAGTGTTCATAGTGACCTCAATCAGAGCAGATCTGGAAGCCCCTTTCAGTTGCCGTGTTCACGTTGAACTCTACCAGAGGCCTTATCTTTATGAAATGAGATATTTCTGGGGCTGGACTGGCGGCTCAGCAGTTGGAGCACTTGCCTGGGAAAGCATGAGGACCTGTGTTTGAATCCCAGCAGCACATATAGAAATAGTGTTAGAGAAACAAAGGCCGAATGAAAAAATAAATAATAAAATTGATTCTCTCTTTTCCTTTCCCTCACTCTCTCCCTCTCTTAAAAAAAGTCACAAAAATCTCCAAGCATTGAACTTCAATGTTTGTATTATATATCACTGTTCAGTATTAAAAAAAGCAGTGATGATCACCAAAGCTAATGTTTTGATTTTCATTAAATCATTTCCTTTGATCAAATTCTGTCTTAAAAGTGGTATGATGTCATACTTATCTATTCTTAGAAAAAAATTAAAAACCATGAACTTTCATGAGAATTAATTACTCCTTAATATGTAGCAATGAAACCTCTCATTTTAAAAGGCATAAATTAATTTATTGAGCATATTAACAATAATTAGAATAAAAACCTTTTACAAATTAGTCAAATTTAAATCTAGCCAATTCAGACTCACATATTTGAATAATTAGAAATATAATTGAAACTATAAAATTCAGAAAATTTAAACAGAATAAACATTTGATGAACTGTACAGAAAAACTACTATTGACTTGTGGTGAGATAAATACAATGTTTCATTTATCCCAAAGGGGGAGTATTGACTGAGGTTATGAAGGTCAATATTTATCTCAAGTGAAAAATAAATCTTGATTTTTCCCATCAAGTCAAAATGCCAATACACATTTTGTTATAAAAAGATTAAAAATGAACTATAGTCAGATTTTAATACTTTCTGTTAACAATTTTTTTGGGGAGAGCATTATTTCCTTTACATTTTCAAAGAAAGAGAATTCATCAGGTTAACAACACAAACGGAATTTACGGTGGACCATTTGGATCTATCATTCTTTTTTATTTCTTGCTTTTTTCTATCCCCGTTTATATCTCCTTTGAGAGAAGGCTCCTTAACCCACACCTTAGTTTTATCTCTTTATTTTGAGTGTGGAAGAAGAAACCATTTATATTGTCAAAGAGCAAAACAATTTCTGCTTAGTGAGACGGGCGAAGCCCAGGCTCTCCCAGGAGAAAAAGGGCCTCATGGGAAGAGTCGAGGGGAAGTCACTGGATCTGCTGTTGGATCAAAGAGCAGAGAAAGGGCTTCTCCACTGTGCAAGTCCCAGGCCAGGGCTCAGATTCGATTGACACTCCTGAAGCAAGAAAAGATCATGAGGACGAGTCATTGTGCATAAAAGTACTCTCATTTATGTGTGTGTGTGTGTGCACATTGTGAGCGTGCTTGTGTACATGCATGTGTACTCATGTGTGTGCACGTTTGCATGCATGTATGCATATGTGTGTTGCTAGACAGGGAACAGTGCAGGGAAGAACAAGAATCCTCTCTGTGGTCAGTGTGCTGGCTTGCTTGTTTCTTTCTGTGGAAGGGCAAGCTTGTGCCACCTGCAGGCACCGCTGTGTCCCTCCTGACTTTATGTCAGCTTTATCTACAGATATGTTTTTATTATCTACACTACGGAGATGAACTTCACTGTAGAGTTTAGAGAATGAACTCTTAGTAGTATCTGGTTACTTTGCAAACAAAGCAGAATTGAACTTGTGGTCCAGTCTCATGGCCCTCAGAGGACATCAGTGATCTTCTCTGTGGGTTGACCAGCATCAGTTACTGGGGTCACACATGAGATGGTGGAAGGAGCATCACCAGCATCACCAGCTCACCAGCTCACAAGCTCCCATCTGCTCCTGCCCTTGGTTTCCTTCAGTCACCTTATGGCTTCATAGTAGCTCCAAACTCCTTAATTTAATACAGTATCTGGTTTCAGATGCCTTGGCCGTGTGCTCACAGCTGCTGAAGGTCGATGGTTATGTTGTTATAAATCTGCTCAGATATAGCCTTGCAGATTGGGATAAAAGAGAAACCCTCTTTACCTCGAAGAATTCTGAGCCATTCATATCATTGTACTGCTTCAGCAAGGGTCCTGGGTAGGTCTTGGTACCAGCATTGCATGAACCAAATCTTTTGACTCAAAGTCTTGCAAAAGGTACAATTATAAGGTAATCAGCAGGGAGGTGTGGAGCTGAAGAGAACAGATGCTCTAAGGCCATCCTGATTTTCCTTCTTAGATCTGGAAGTTTTGCATCATTGGAAAACTCCAGTTCTAGGTGTTTGGACAGTCGTTCAACCTGCCAGAGGATGAGAACATTTGTTCCACATGAGTATTAAAGGTGGCTCCTTGGAGTATGCTTTCATGGGAAAAGCCCCTCTTGGTCTGATGACAGCTGGCCTGCTCTGTCCTATGTCCTGGCCTTGCTCAGTGGGCTCCTGGAGAGAGGAGCCTTGCAGTGAGTCTGGGTTCCCTTGACCTGAGCTTAGGGAAAGCATTCCAAGGCTGGTCCAGCTTCTGTCACTGCAAAGAGCCTTGTTTGCCAGTGGGAAGCCAGCATCCATGCATCAGGGCCAGGGATGCCATGCATCTGTGGGAACACTGGGTACAGCAGGCTGCTCCAGGGCAGAAGCACTGTCTGTGCCTCATGAAAATAAGCACTGATTCTGGATTTGGATCCATTTTCTCTCTCCACCAACACCAGCTCCTGCGCATTTGCTGAGGTCCTTAACACCACCATGCTAACCTAAATACTTACTTATCCAAGAAAGCCAAGTGACACAGCAGCTCTGTGCCCGTGGGTGGTGCTGGTAGAACATCCTCCAGAAGCTGGTGCCTCTCAGGTGCTGCCCTGTGGGTCCTGGTTTCTGTGGCTTTTCCTTACAGGCCTGCTCATGCGTCAGAGCTGAAGAAGTCCAGAAGGGCTAGTCCCCTGTCTCCAGTGCTGGATGGAAGGTGTGGGGTGACAACGCGTCCAGGGTCAGGAGGTACCAGCAGCATCCTGCCCTTCCAGCAGAGGCACAGAGGATAGCCTTCTGCATGCAGCCACCCGTGCTGCTCATCAGCCCACGCCTGGTTCTCCAGCCTTCCTCAGTACTCTCACAGAATACTTCTCTTCTGCTTAGTTTAGCCGAAGTAACTTTATTTTGCTTGAAGAGTCAATACTGAGCGCGCAGAAGGGAGCGTCTCCTTCCAGAGCTTGGATGCCCCTTCCACTAGTGCAGAACAGGGCTCGGCCCATGGGATTCCTGGATTCAGATTATCTATCCAATACAAGTCAGATACCCAGGGATCAAGTCAGCCATTGTGTCGTCATTGATATGGTTCTCCAAGCTAAAGTTTCATCGTAATTGCAACTCTGTTGATTGTCTCTACCATTGTAGCTCCTGTCATCTAGATTTTGTGCAATATCAACATCACATTCAATCTGTGATGGCCACAGCTGGGAACTGCTTTCCAGTGTCTGAAGTTGCCTGGTGGAGAGGATGTTTGAACGTGACTTGGTTACCACACTCTGTCCTGATGGATGCTGCAGTCCCCTGACGTCGGAGGCCAGTGCTGATGGCAAAGGCGTGATACGAAGCAGTCAGGGCTCCTCTTTACGGGCAATTGCTCCAGCATCGTGGACCACCCCTGGCCTATGTGGGAGCGCAGGCTCTCAACGCTCCTGGCAGTCCTCTGGCCCCTGGAACACTCTTCACCACCACTGCACCCCCTTATCTCTTTCTTACATGGATAGTTTTCTGAGTGAGTCACCCTAAACTGCCACATTTAGAGTATTGGAATCTTGTCTACAAGCTTTAAAATTTCTAAAAGACCATGGTCTGCATGTAGAACCTATGCAACTTTGCACCCTACACTAAGAAAC
>PVKS010032929.1:0-22162 GCA_004027875.1 Aplodontia rufa | reverse complement strand
CACCCTAGGGGGCATTGCACCCAGCAGCCTGTGGGCCAGGGGTCAGCAGACTTTTGCTGTCCAGGGACACAGTAGACGCCACAGGCTTCCTGGAGCACTGGGTTCCACTGTCAGAGCGTGAAGACAGCATGGGCCACCCCCATGCCAGGCAGCAGGCTATGTGTCAATAAAACTTTATTTGCACAATAGGCAGAGGCCATGCTGGGCCCGGAGTGTATCATAGAAAGCGATTTCGCATGTCATTTTCACTCTCTCGGGCAATCTCCCGGGAATCTGGCTGCTCCTTGAGAGGGCAGGGGCTGCCGACTTTGTGAGGCACCACCAGCCTTTTCCCACGGGGTTGCGCCCCCATCCACTGCCCAGCAAGCTCTCCAGCTGTCCCTCCTCTTTTCATTCCAGCCCTTCCAGCTGTGGGCAGGGACATCTCAGCAGGCTTTAATCTCTGTGATCCTGATGCCTGAAGAGGCCCAGCACGTGTTCAGGAGAGGAGTGGCAGTTGGTGCCTCGGGTGCACGGGGCTCAGTGCTCTTGTATGCAGGTTCAGGTGTCCCAAGGGCTCCGGAGGTCCTGCCCCCCGCTGTGCAATGTGGAAGTCAGGAGATGCTGCAGAGTTGGGAGGCTCCTTCTGTTTCAGAATCTCCCCTTCATTTCCAGCTGCTGGGGTCAACTCTGACCCCCATCTCCTCATCCTGGCTGGACCTGGCCTCCTGATGGAACTTTCTCCTCCAGTATAGTGACGCCAACAGGAGTGTCCTCGGGAAAGCTGCATGAGTATGGATCACCACCGAGTGCTCCTCTCAGGATGGTGTCCCCATGGGTGTCTGCAGGCTGCTGGCTGAGGCCCAGCACTTCCTAACAGTTGCTCATTTTTGTCTGGAGTTCACAGATGTTATCTCACAGTCTTATTATACTGTCTTCCAATTCATCCCATCTGCTTCTGCGTTTCTTCTCTGGCTCAGCCTGAAAGGCAAGTGTTCTCTTCCTTGATCTTGTGTAAAGAATATTGTTTGTCTATGTAAACATCCGCAGTCACATTTTTTCCTGCCTTCAAAATGAACGAAAAGATGACAACATCACATAGCGCACCTCAAAAGCCCTGGAATCCACGGCTGCTCCTCACCTTTGCAGAGGCAGGGGTGTGGTACCGGTTGGTGAGGTGGAGTTTTATATTCCTAGTGGTCCAGGCATCTAGGCAACAGTCTTTTTTTTTTTTTTAAGAGAGAGAGTCAATTTTATTTAATTATTTATTTTTCATCTGGTTTTCATTTTTCTGACAGTTGTGTATGTGATGCTGGGGTTCAAACTGGGGTCCTTGCTCATGCCAGGCAAGTGCTCTACCATTGAGCCACTGCTCCAGTCCAAGGAACAGTCTTGAAGAAGCTAGTTAAGTTCCAGTCCAAACTTTAAGTCAAGGGGAAATTTGAAAGCACCTGGTCCCCTCCCCCATCATCCAGTCCCAGCTCCTTGTCACTTGGGAGAGGCTAGCTTCCCCCATCCCAAAACAGGGAGCAGTGGGGACCACACCTGGGTCTCCACACCCCCAGCAGGCCTGACACCCACCCCAGGCTGCTGTGCTGCAGCCCGAAGCCTCCCTGGGAGGGAGGAGGTGCAGGCTTACCTGGGCTCCGGCAGGGCTGTGTCTGCCACACAACGGGGTACCTGGTAACTGGACATGTGTCCTATCTGAAAGCAGACTCCAGGGGAGCCAGTGTCCTTCAGGAATCCTGAGGCCTATGGAGGGGCCTCCCCACCCCACTCATCCCTGGGAAGTCGCCTGGCCGCCCTGAGCCCTTCAGAACCCACCATCCAGCTTCCTCCAGGGCAACATCACTGAGGCACAACTGGGGGCCTCCCACACGCAGGCTGGCTTCCTGGGATTCTAGCTCGTCTGGCTGCTCCCCACTTTTTGCATGCTGGGAAAGGGCTCTAGAATCAGAGGGGCAGACCACAAAGAGTCCAGACTCCTGGTCACAGCGGCTACTGTGTCAATGCGAGCCAGGTAACGTTTGATTCATGTGACTCATTCTGGTCCACAAGTCACCCTTGAGCAGAGCAGGCTGGGCTTGGTCATCCCACTAATGCTGGACACTGGGACCTTTTGACCCAATGAGTACGGAAATGAAATCAAGTCAGGCAAGCACCTGCGCAGGCCAGGCTTTTCCTGGGGCTCCCTTTTAAGAAGGGACACCCGTCCACAAGAAGTCAGGCTGCTCCCTGAAAGTGGGGGCCTTTTCATTGGTGATGGCAGGGGTGGGCGTGGCTCTTGCAGTGTGGGCGTGGTTCTTGCGGGTGGGCGTGGTGGTTGGCCTGAGGTGCGCTCAACCCCAGCATTTTGACCTGTGCAGAAGTCGCCGCAGCTATTCAAGAGAATACGTGCAGTCCTCAGGACACAAAGCCGACCGCGTGCTGGGGGCACGCACACCAAGCCTCCTGGGTCTGCTGTCAGGCCACCAGCCAAGGCCCACATGTGCAGCTACGCTTTGGCCCTAGCACAAACACAGACTGGGTCACGGTGCCAGCCATGAAATACCCAATACCCTTGTCTTGGCTGAGATTTGTGGAGGTCGCTGCTTCACCAACTCCAGGGTCATCCTCGTCGAAGTCTGCACGGATGAGACTTACTGAGGCACCCAAGCACAGGATGGCCCACTTCTGATGGCATGCCACATGGAGGGAGCCCCAGCTCCTAAGACCCCAGACCCTAACTAGAACCAGGTCTGCTCATGGGTTCCTTCCCAGCCCAACTGCAAGGCCCCGCGGTGCCCCTGGGTGTGCATTCTCCTTCCCTGCTCATGTCTGTGCCCAGGGTGCCCACTACAGGTGGGTCCAGGTGGCCTTTGGCTGGAGGAAGTTGTCAGCGCTGACAACATGAGGCTTTGTCTGCATCAGAGCCAGTAAGAGCGCAGCCAGGAAGGTGACAACCCCCGTCTGCCCAGAACTCGGGCATTTCTCAGCTCCTGGGACTTCCACCTTCTGAACACGGAGGGTTGCAGGAGAGCGGGGAGGAGTGACAGCCTGGCTGTCATCTTTCCACCACAAGTCTGTAGAGCTGGGGCTTCTGCTTTGAAGGGTTGGGCTACTGATGACAGCTTGTGACAGCCAGGACCCACCCAAGAGAGTTTGAAACCATTTGTCTACTCTGTTTTCAAGAGCACCTGTTAATTAGCTAGTACAATACAGATTCACTGAGCCCAGTCCTATTTCCAGAGAACACTGAACTACCCAGGAAATAGCACCGTTTTCCTAAAGGTTTTTAAGCAGCTCATCAGAAATTAGCCTGGGATAGCTGCATGCAATGCTGTAAGTGACAGAAAACTTGAAAATCCCGTAGAATCGTGCGCTAATTGCATACAATGTCCTTTCAAGGAGCGCAGGTAACTCAGCACAGGGTCTACAGAAAACACATCCGAAGAGCTCCTGCAGGAAGCTCTCCTCTGCCCATGTGCTGCTGCAGTGGTGGCATTTGGGCAGAGGGAGGAGTGGAGGCTGCAGACACAGGGAGTCCGACCTGCAGGAACAAGCACCGCAGGCTGAGGGCTGGCTCCCTCTGCATTCTGTGTTTACAAATGACGTGCAACTTAGGGAGTTCTAAATGCAGTGAATTGTACACTTTATATGAGTGACTGTGTCTCCACGAAGCTGCTTTTAAAAAGGGACATGAGGGGCTGGAACGGTGGCTCAGAAGTTACGGCACTTGCCTGGCATGCACAAGGACACGAGTTGGAACCCCAGAACCACACATAGGATGAAGTGTCGGAGCAACGAAAGCCACATGAAACATTAAATAAAATTGATTCTCTCTTTCACTGTCTCTCTCTCTTAAAAAAAAAAAAAAAAAAAGGATGTGGATTCCTGGCCTGGACCCTGTTAAGAGGTCACTACTGGGGAGGCTGGGGTGGTACACCCCTCCATCAGGAGCGCAACTCCCTGCTTTGACTGTTTCAAAATGAGAAAGGTTGTTGTGATGGATTAGTTAGTAACAAAGAGGCACTGAAGAATCCAATTGAACATTCAAAGGTGACTCTTGGTGGCTGGAGGAGTGCCTCAGAGGTAGAGCTCTTGCCTGGCATGCACAAGGACCCAGATTCAAACCCCAGCACCACATACACAACTAAGTGGAAGAAAAATAAAAACCAGATGAAAACATAAAATTGTATTTTAAAAAGTGCCTCTGGCCACCTCTCCTAGTGCATGCTCAGTCCAGGTGCTCAGGGAGCCCTGGGCCCCTTCCCAGGTGAAGCCCTGGACACCCTCCAGGGCCTGCCTGGGGTGGGCTCAGCATCTTGTAAATGTCTGAGTTTGTCCTTGGGGTGATCCCTTCCATTCGGGATGTCAGCAGCTTGTTACAAGTGCCACGGAGACAGAGCACTGTGCTGCTGACTTGCGCTCTTCCGGCACGAGACAGAAGCGCAGCGCATGCCTTGGCCACTATTCGCCCAGGTCGTGGCTTTAGCAGCTGAATGTACGTGATGTAGATACAGGAGCTGTGGGGTCGGGAACAGATATGGGGCAGCAAGGATTCTGAGCCAAATCATGACAGCCTCCAGTAGCGTTTCACTTTTTGGTGGGTAAAGTGTCCCTGACCGCTTCTATTAGACAGCCCCTCTTGCTAGTTAGATTAGATTTGAAAATAGGAGCTGGACTCAGGGAACCTCTCTGATGTTCCCAGGCTGCGCCCCCACCCACCTTTCTCCCTCCTTCTAGAGCTGCATTACCCAATACAGATCCTCAGGAGGCTGAGGCAGGAGGACCACAAGTTCAAGACTAGTATGGGTAATTTATTCATTTGTGGTTTTTTTTTTGCTTTGTAAACAACAAAGATTTATACGTACAAATATAAAGTTGTGCACCTTCCAAGCTATCACTCCAGTGAAGACATTTAATCAACTAAAGAAAACACCTTTAAAAATATTTCAACAACATACATCACAGCAAAATCTGATTAAGACTCCAACAAAGTTTACAGTACTTACAAAAGAATTACAGACGTCTACATAGTTTGTGGATTAGTTTAGTTTAATTACGTTTATTGCCTTGTTTTAAGAAATATCACTTATACAAACACATGATTTACAATATCCCCATTATAGCAAGAAAAAAATAGATTCTATAAAATAAAATGTCTTTTAGGCATTTTTTATGCCAAGTATTTAAATGACTATTCTGACTATGACATAAAAATAATACTCATTTAGTAAAAATAAGATTTTATTAGCCCAAAGACCACTGAAGAGTTTCCAGGAAGTCCCAAAGTAAAATCTGGCTACCCTTTCCATGAAATAAATAGAACAGCAGCAATACCTGGTATCCCTTAAACATAAACTAGGAAGATTCCATGTACATTAAATGGGCCTTAAGTAAATGATTTGCTGCAATATAAAAAGAAAAAGAAAATTTTAGAAAACTAGTTATCACTACTGGCCTAAATTCGGTTTTTTACTTATGGGTGTCTAAGGTAAGCAATTTCAACATGTTAAAAATTAACTCATACACAAGCCAAGTGCTTACTCTTAACATTGCTGAAAATAACCTACATAAATAGTATGTAAACACACAGATCTTTGATATAGACTAAGAACATCCTATGTTTCTATGGATCAAAAATGCAAACAACTCAGTAACATATAAATGAATACATTAATTTTGGATATTCTGATATATTACTATATGCATACATTTGTACACCATAAAATAAATTCTGACCATGTTTCTAGTGACACCATACTTCCCAGCCCCAGTGTTTGTTTGTTTTTTTTAATTGTTTTTGGTACCAGGGATTGAACTCAGGGGCACTTTACCACTGAGCCACACCTCCAGCCCTTTTTATATTTTATTTTATTCTTGCTCAGTTGCTTCGGGCCTCGCTAAATTGCTGATGCTGGCTTTGAACTTGTGATGCTCCTGCTCCAGTCTCCCAAGTTGCTCTGATCACAGGTATGCACCACCATGCCCTGCCATATCGGTAATTTAGAAGGACTCTGTCTCAAAGTAAAAACTAAAAGGGGTGGAGTTATGGCTCAACGGTAGAGTATCCCTGGGTTTAATCCCTAGTACCGGAAAAAAAAGAAAACAGAAAAAGAAATGCCTACATGGAGCTGTGATGTCAAAGACACTGGATCCCAAAGACAGAATGGAGAAACGGACGCAGACTATCCCAGCAACAATCCTGCGTTCACTGTTTTAGCTGTACTGTTTTAGCTATATTTGCTTAACAAGATACACCACCAAAAAGTAATTTCACCTATTTCTTTTTACATTTTTTTACGTATCGAATGTTTCCCCCCCCACACTTTTTTTTTTCTGGACTAGGAATTGAACCTAGGGGCCCTCAACCACTAAGCCACATCCCCAGCCCTTTTTATGTTTTATTTGGAGACAGGGTCTCACTGAGTTGCTCAGGGCCTTGCTTAGTTGCTGAGGCTGGCCTTGAATTCACCATTTTCCTGCTTCAGCCTCCTGAATTGCTGGCATTACAGGTGAGCTACACCCTGCCTGCTGCTCAGGGCATTTCCTGTATAAAAAGAGAGAGAGAGAGAGAGAGAGAGAGAGAATCAGTTTTATTTAGTTTTTCACGTGACTCCCATTGCTCTGACACTTAGTTGTGTACGCGTGGTGCTGGGGCTTGAACCTGTGTCCTTGCACATGCCAGGCAAGCTCTGGAACTGCTGAGCCACCACTCCAGCCCTGCTCATGGCATTTCTTAGTGAGGACATTGTGGGGATGGGGTCAAGCAGTGCTGTACCTACACTGTCCCAGCAATTGGTGATACACACTGGGCCAGCCAGCGCCCACCACCCCAGGCAGGCCCCGTGGAGCTGCTCCCCACCGCCTGGACCTCTCTCTGCAATGTGAGTCAGCAACCTCTAGGATGGGAGAGGAAATGAGACCACCCTGGAAGACCATCCTGAAAAGAATGCCCCCAGGCCACCGGGCACAGGAATAATGAGCTGCAAATCAACTGTCTTGGGTGATGAGTGCCAGAGACAGGAACGTCACGATGTTCCCAGGACTCTGAGCTCCCATAGTAATTCTGGAACTTCCCACTGACTTTGTGGCAAATCCAAAGCATTCTCAGGAGGACATGCCTGATGACAAAGCCACCAGCTCCTCCCAGAAGGCTTCCCCACAAACCCACTGTGCACCAGCGCCCTAGATAGAGCAGCCGCTCCACCGCCTGTTTAGCAGATGTCCTGGGTTGGTCCCCAGGGACACAAAGGGGGATCTGACACAGGTGAGTCACCCAGCCCCACCCTCTTCTCCCATCCCAGCAGCCCCAGGCACACAACCTGGCACATGGCTCTGGCTGCCTGGATTTGGACCATGACCTCCCCAGTGGCTGTGTGTCCCTGGGCAAATGACTCAATCTTTCTGAACCTTTGTTTCTTCAGTTTTAAAATGAACGTTTTAGGGGCTGGACTGGTGGCTCCGCAGTTGTGGCGCTTGGCTGGCACACGAGAGGATGCAGATTTGAACCCCAGCACCCACATACACAATGAAGTGTCCACAGCGGGGAAGGTCATATGAAAAACTAAAAACATTGATTCTCTCTTTCTCTCCCTCTCATTGTCCCTCTCTCTTTAATAAATAAAACAAAATGAACATTTTAGCCTAGGTTGGTGGCACACACCAGTGAACCCAGCAAGTTGGAGGCTGGGGCAGGAGGATCTTAAGTTCAAAGCCAGCCTGAGGGGCTGGAGCGGTGACTCAGCAGATACAGCACTTGCCTGGCATGTGCAAGGACGCAAGTTCAAACCCCAGCACCGTGTACACAACGAAGTGTTGGAGCAGCGAAAGTCACATAAAAAACCTAAATAAAATTGATTCTCTCTCTCTCTCTCCCTCTCTCACTGTCCCTCTCTTAAAAAAAAAAAAAAAAAAAAAAAAAAAGCCAGTATCCTGCAGTTCTGGAGGTTGGAATCTGCATGAGTCACCGGGCCAGGCCTGTGTTCCTCTCTGCCTTGCCTGCAGCTCCACCACCCCTTGGTGCACCTTCAAGGCCAGCGGCCATGGGCCAGCCCTTCTCCCTGCCCTCTCTGCCTCCCCAGGCCACCGCCACGACCGGCCTGACGGTCCAGATAGCCCGGCCCTGTCCTCACTCCCGGTTGGGCGATTGGCAACTTACTTCTGCCTGCCACCCGAATTCCCTTCACCTTGTAACCTAACGTGTTCAGAGGCTCTGGGGATTAGGATGAGAACACTCCCTCGGTAGGTAGGACCGTCGCTCTCTCCTGTTCACAGCACTTTCTTGAGCTGTCACTGTCCCGCAGGACTTTCTCATCCTTCCTCAACTCCTCCCCAGCCACTCTGCAACCTTCAGCCGCTCCCCTCAGTGCGTCCCACCTGGCTATCACCATCCCAGGCCTGAGGCTGGGCTGTTTCTGAAACAGTCCCATTTTAGTCAGTTTTTGCATCGCTGTGACCGAAATACCCAACAAGAACAACTTAGAGGAGGAGAGTTTATGGGGGCTCATGGTTTCCGTGGTCTCAGTCCATAGATGTCCGACTCCATTGCTCTGGGCCAGGGTGAGGCTATCATCCTGGGAGAAGGGCCCAGGAGAGGAAAGCTCTCAGCTCCTGGCGGGGTTGGGAAGCAGAGAAGCAGGACAGGGAAGAAGGATCTGTAGAAAGAACAACCCTTGCAGGGCACGCCCCAGTGACCCAGCTCCTCCAGCCATGCCCCACTGCCGACAGCCACCACCCAGTCCATCCACTCAAACTAGATGGCTGATGAGGTTACAGCTCTCAGTGTTCCTGCATTAACAGCTCAAAACATCCCCCCAAAGCTCAGTCCACCTCCCAGTGCAAAATACATTTAGTTCATCTCCAAGATTCCCAGTCTTAATAGTTCCAGCACTGCCCAAAAGTCCAAGTCCAAAGTCTCCTGTGAGACTCCAGGCAAACCCTTGATTGTAAGCCCCTGGAAAAATCAAAGCAAGTTACTCATATCCAGTACACAGTGGCACAGAGTAAGCATTTCCATTCCAAAGGGAAGGAAGAAGGCACAGAAAGAAGGGATAAGGTCAAAGCAAGACGGAGCCCCAGCTGGGAAATGGGCGCCCAACTCCATGCACAGCACGGAGGACACGTGGAGGCTGTTTCCAAAGGGCTTGGGCAGCCCTGCCCCTTTGGCCTTGTCACTTGTGCTGCACATGGGCTCCCTTTGGCTCTCTCCACAGCCAGCAACTCTTCTCTGCAGCATCCCATATTGCTAACATTTTTTTTAAGGACAGTGAGAGAGAGACAGAGAGAATCAATTTTTATTGAGTTTTTCACATGGCTTTCGTTGCTCTGACACTTAGATGTGTACGTGGGTGCTGGGGTTTGAACCCGTGTACTTGCACATGCTGGGCAAGTGCACTAACCACTGAGCAACTGCTCCAGCCCATTGCTGACATATCTTAACCTTGGGGTCTGCATTCCGGCTTTGGCTTTGGTGTTACAGTGTCACTCATTGCCCTCTCGGAGCGGCCTGCAGGGGATTCTGACCTCACTGCACTTCCTCTGAACTCGTGGGAGGAGCTTCCAGTACCCTGCATTCCTGCAGAACCAGCACCACAGGATGAGGCCAAGGCCTGTTGGCAGCTCATGCAATACCTGGGTCCCCTGGAATCGTGGCTGCAGAGGCCTCTGAGTGCCTGCGTGGCCCAGAATGGCAAAATGCTTCCTAGGCTCCACTGTGAGCAAGGGGCCCCCATGATCTCTCCTGCCACTGGAGCCTGTGATGGCTTTTTTTTGAGAGAAAGAGAGGAACAGTGAGATGGAGAAAGAGAGAATCAATTTTAGTTTTCCATGTGGCTTTCATTGCTCCGACACTTCTCTCTGTATGTGGTGCTAGGGTTTGAACCCACGTCCTTGTGCATGCCAGGCAAGCACTGTGACCGCTGAGCCACTGCTCCAGCCCTTAGCATCTCTTCAGGGGCTATGATCTTTTCAACAGCACTACTTCCTTGACCCCAACTTCCCATACACTTTTCTGAGCAAACTGTGAGCTTTTAAAGTCCTTTAGCTCTGCTTTCTGCTTCCCAATGTTTATAGTAAACCTGGAGAGAAGCTGCTAGCAATATCCATGCCACTAACTGAAAGCTGGGCTACCTTGAAATTTCTTCTGCAAGATTAATTAGTCCATCACCTTTCAATTCAGTGTCACAGTCTCAGGAAATGAGCGAAATATTGCCAAGTTCTTGGCCAGAGTATAACAGGAGTGGCCTCTAGTCCAGTTCCCAGTCGAGTCCCCATTTCCCTCTGAGACCTCACGAGCACGGTCTGTGCTCCTGTTGGCATTCTGGTCTTCTGTGATCCCATCAGATCACCCATTAAGCTCCGCTTACAACACTCTGAAGTTTTCCAGCCTGCGTCACCAAACTTTGCAAAATTCCTCCTGCAAACCATTTCCAAAGGCTTCTGAACCACAAGGTCAGGTTAGTCACTGCAATGTCCCCCAGCTTCTCAGACCATATTCTGTTTTAGTCAGATTTTGTGTCCCTGTGACCAAAATATCCAACAAGAACAACTTGGGGGGGGGATTTCACTCTGGCCTCATGGTTTCAGAGGTCTTGATAAGGAACAGGTAGATATGAGCAGGGGGAACATGAGGTTAAGGGAATAATTCTATAAAACGAACCCAGTATGCTGACCTCCCACATACTTTCTTTTTGGAAAAGCAATTTACCAGTAGCCCTGCCTGGCTTAAGGTGATAGGATATGTCACATTCCTCAGCAAACAACCTGTTATCTGCAGGAGAAATGCAGGCCCAAAATGTCAACTAAAAAACGCAAGGGGGGCTGGAGTGGTGGCTCAGCGGTTACAGCGTTAGCCTGGCACGCGCAAGTACACGGGTTCAAACCCCAGCACCCACGTACACAACCGAGTGTCAGAGCAATGAAAGCCATGTGAAAAACTAAATAAAAATTGATTCTCTCTCTCACTGTCCTTCTCTCTAAAAATTAAAAAAAGAATAAAAAAAAAAGAATACAAGTTAATTTGAAGGGTGCGACTTTCGTGACCCTTCCATAGATCAGATCCCAGAATTCAGAAGATAAAGAAATTCCCCATAACCTGAAAATCTGTTAAGAACATGTTCCAGGAGTTGGGGATTTAGCTCAGTGGCAGAGCGCTTGCCTAGCATGCGCAAGACCCCGAGTTCGGTCCTCAGCCCTGAAAAAAAAAAAAAGAGCATGTTCCAGTTAGAACATGTCGGCTCCTGCCAAAGTGACCTACGTTGTCATGCGCAGCAGGGACTTTGAATCTGATGTCATTCTGCTGTCAGTCAAAAGTCAAGAGGTGGTGCACATCTGTAATCCCAAGGACTCAGAAGGCTGAGGCAGAAGGATCCCGAGTTCAAAGCCAGCCTCAGCAACTTGGTGAGGCCCTTAGCAACTTAGCCAAGACCTTGTCTCAAAATAAAATATGAAAAAGGGCTGGAATGTGACTCAGTGGTTAAATGCCCCTGGGTTCAATTCCTGCTAAAAAAAACAAAACAAAACAAAACAAAAAAACCCAAAAAAGTCCGGAGGCAGAACTGGGCAAGACTCTGGAAACTTCCCTGGAACCTCACCAAAACTGGAGGGCATGTAGGACACACCATCCTCCTCTCTAAGAGGTCCCACTGTCTCCCTGGAGAGTGTCCTCTTTTCCTTTTTCCTACCCTTTCTGACACACTCATCATGCCCTGTTACTCTGTGAGATGTGTCTGAAATCTTTCTGAAATGATCACAAGGATCAGTGAGGGGCCTCTGTGGCTGCGTTGAAGCAGGCCACACACCCCGTGACAGTCTTGCTCTGTAGATGGCTGGTTCCACTGCTCTGGGCTAAAGGTGAGGCAGTACCCATGTACTGATGTGGGAAGGACCAGCAGATGTTCAGCTCATGGTGCGTCAGGAAGGAGAGAGGGAACAACAATCCTTCCAGGGCATGACCCCAGTGACCCACCTCCTCCAGACACACCCCAGCTGCCAAAGCCACCACCAACCACCGTCAGCCCATCAGTCCCCTCTTACTGAATTAGGTGACAGCCTCCATAATCCAGTCATTTCACCTGTGGATATTGTTGCATTAACAGGAGCTTCGGGGGCTGCCTTACACCCGGCCAGGATGCCCACTACTTGGCCTTGTCCACAGTTCCGGTGTTCACTGCTTCCTGCTCCTGGAGCCAGCAGCAAGCGCTTGCTTACACTTTCTGGGGACCTAGGACTGCAGAGCATGCACCACGGGCAGGCAGACTTTGGTGTAGCCCTAATCAGCACTCAGTAACGAATCCTGAACTCATATGCTGTTTCCCTCTGTGTTTTGTTTGCAACAGAGTTTCTGGCTCCATGATAGATACAGATGTTTTTTCTTGGATAATCTCTGCTCGTCTCTTGATGGCCCCACGAGGCAGGCACTACCTGACAGATGGGGAAATGAGGTGGGTGAGACGAAGTGCCTCCCCCACAGCTCCTCAGTTAAAAGGATGAGCCCCCCCTCCATTTTAATTTCTGGGCAGGGGCCACTAATCAGAATGCAGAGTGGAGGTGGGCACCGTGGTTAACTCTGTAATCCCAGTGGCTCTGGAGGCTGAAGCAGGAGGATCACAAGTTCAAAGATAGCCTCAGCAACTTAGTGAGGCCCTGAGCAACTTAGCCAGACCCTGTCTCAAAATAAAAAATTAAAAAAGGGCTGGGTGGTTGAATGTCCCTGGGTTCAGCAGTCAGGCAGCTGGCTGAGCTGTGACAAGGTATGTCCACTGTGGCTTGGGTTCATCAATGGTCCAGTGAGGTCCTGTAAGAGTCCAGGGATGCACACAGTGCCCGTTTCTAATGTGACACTTCACCTCTGGGGCCCTCTGCAGCACCAACAGGCAAGTGAGCCTGCCACCCGTGAAACCTCAGGATGTCTCACCTGCAGCTTGGCAAGGACCTGGGGGAGCAGCAGGGGTGCAGAGCAAGCCCAGAGCTAACCCTCCTGTCCTTGAACTTCCCCGATCCTAGGAGTAACTGATTAACTCCAGCTTTGCCAAACACCTCAGGACCAGGCTCCAGATAGCTCCAGGCGACAGGGCTGGGAAAGGAACACCCAAGGAAAGCCCAGGAGGGAAAGGGTTCATGTTCCAAGCCCGCAGCTCCTTGGAAGCCCTGTGGCGGTGCTCACTGGTGCTGGGTCCACACAACAACTTTCCCCACAGCCACTGCCCGGGAACCCAGCACCTTTCACCCCAACAGCACCCCCACCCCCAGGCCTGCTAATTCGGAGGTCATTGAGTCCTTGTCAACTAGACTCGCCCAGCCGGCCAAAATGCACAAGACTCTTTTCCTCAGAAGGGCAGAATGTAGAACGAACGCAACAGCGGGCCAGTGGGCCCCAGCAAGGGGAAAAGCGCCATCATCCCGGTGGGCAGGGAAGGGGAGCAAGGACCTCACTGGAAAGGGCAATTTGGCAAATCCACCCAGATTTTAAATGGACGTACTTTTTGTCAATCAAAATAACAAGGAGATTCTCCTAATATCAGGTCTTCTTAGAAAGACGTTGCAACCGGGATACATAGGCCATATAGCTACGTGAGTATTCAGGGAAGCCAGGGCCGGGGAAAATTTTAAAGGCAAAATGAGGGAGGTTACATAAATTGTTTTGAAACAATAATCCTTGGCTGCAGGAATCAGTTTACAGGAATTCTGTGCGTGTGGCTGTGAGCCCTTAGCTCCAGGATATGGTTCAGGTGGTCTCATGTGACAGTTCTCGTCATCAGGCACCTGCCTGAGTCCTCTCCATCACCACCTCTGGCTTTATCTTTTTCCTTTAGGGTTTGATGCCAGTGACTCCATTTCGATTTCTGATGAATTCTGACCTTGCTGTTCTACTACAAAGCTTATCCTTCCAACATCCTGACAAAAGAGCTCAGATTCACTCCAGACACAGAGAACTGTGGAGTGTTTACAAAAGCAGAAGCCCAAAGTGCACCAAGAGGAAACAATCAAGTAAATTGTTTACAGCGTCCAAAGCAATTGGCACTTACAGGCCGCACAGGACATGGCGGAGGAGCACCCAGCTAAGACACCAGCTGCAGGCACACAAGCCTCGGCTTTGGGTAAAGCGTGGTTCTGGGAGTAATGACGAGCCCTTTTGGGAAGGATTCATGAGAGACCATGAACAGACAGTAGCTTTGGGACAAAAGACTGCATCCCGGGGACAAAGGCTAAGATTTTCCTTCTAGCCTGTCCTCTGCTGCTGAAGTCTGTAAGAAACTTGTTTTGGGACCACACCCCTGGCCAAGGAGAAAGCATGACTTCACAACCCAGACTTCAAGGAAGCTCGCACCCCCTGAGGTTTGGGAGCCTCTTTTCTTGTGAAAACAGGCTCTACCACCCCACCACCCCACCAGGAGAATACTTCCCCTGACCGAGGGGTTCTGGTGGGGGTCAAAGTCAAGGACAAAGCACGAAAACCCACCCCTTTTGCCAAATGCCCAGATCAGCACATGCCCTTGTTCCAGGGCTGGCTCTGCTCCCAGCAAAAGGAAATCACCTGGGGCTGGAGCAGTGGCTCAGCGGTTACGGTGGTTGCCTGGCTTGCACAAGGACAAGAGTTCAAACCCCAGCTCCATGTACACAATAATGTCTCAGAGAAATGAAAGCCACATGAAAAATTAAATAAAATTGATTCTCTCTCTCTCTCTCTCTCTCTTTCTCTCTCACTGTCCCTCTCTCTTAAAAAAAAAAAATAGAAATCACCCCGACCTAAAGGGGAGCACCTCCTCCCCAGGTGCCTCCCTGGGGACTCACGCCCTGGGCCCACACTACAGCCACCCCCCACCTGTGGCCTCGCTACCCCAGCTGTAGGACAGGGATGCCAAGGGGAAATGAAAGAGCAACTCCCAGGGTACACCTTCCTGCTCCTCATAGCAGTGGCTAGCTGTGACCTGGCTGGCTCTGCAGCCACAGCTGTGTCCCGCCACCTAGTGGTCGTGGGTGAGAGAGCCTGTTTGCTCCAACCCCTGTAAGGGCTCCATTTCCTCTCCCACAGTGCTCTCATTGCATAGGAGAGGGCACTTCCGGCCATCCCCTCCCTACTTCTATTCTGTGCTGCTTAGGGTTGCAGATTCAGCAATACAAACACAGCCACCCTGCTAAATTTGAATTCTAGGCAAAAGCTTTCTTTAAAAACACGTATACATCCCATGCAATATCTGGGATATACCTATGCTAAAATTTATTTATTTATTTATCAGAAATTCAAATTAAGTCCTGTGCTTCACCTGGGAACCCTCATTCCACTTCAGTTTTTAAAAGCTGCTGATCATGACCCCTAACCTAGTGTTACACCCATGATGGGTGGCAGCCCACGCTGCCTTGGGAGGCACGACCGTGAGCCTTTGCTTCTACCAGGGAACCCAGGTCAGAGGCCTCTGGCCACCATCTCTTCCTGCTTAGCCCTCCTTGCTCCATCACACTGGACCTGCAGGCTGCAGCAACAAACACATTTTAGGTTTTGCTGAAAGATGACTTTTGTGCTTTGTAAAATATATATACTCAATTTGTTAAAGTTCTAAATTTAAAAACCTGGTTTTTCCTTCAGCAATTTGAATTTCCATTTAACAATCTTAGCAATAGTTGATTTTAGGAATAATTTACAATGAGCCTTTGATTGAAGTTCAGTCTCTCTCTCTCTCTTTTTTTTCCCCAGTACCAGGGATTGAACCCAGCGGCACTTAACCACTGAGCCACACACCCAGCCTGTTTTTTTTTTTTAAGAGAGAATCAATTTCTTTATTTATTTTTAAAGAGAGAGGGATAATGAGAGAGAGAGAGAGAATAAATTTTATTTAGTTTTCCATGTGTGTGTGTTTTTTTTAAGAGAGAGGGACAGTGAGAGAGAGAGAGAGACAGAGGGAATTAATTTTTTATTGAGTTTTTCACATGGCTTTCGTTGCTCTGACTCTTAGTTGTGTACATGGGTACTAGGGTTTGAACTCGGGTCCTCGTGCTTGCCAGGCAAGCACCATAACCGCCGAGCCACCGCTCCAACCCCTCCATGTGTTTTTTGTTGCTCTGACACCTCATTGTGTACGTGGTGCTGGGATTTGAACTTGTGTCCTCATGCGTGCCAGGCAAGTGCCCTAACTGCCAAGCCACCACTCAAGTCCCAAGAATCAATTTATTTATTTTTTCATCTGGCCTTTGTTTCTCCAACATTTAGTTGCTGGGGATTGACTCTGGGTCCTTGCACATGCCAGGCAAACACTGTAACTGCTGAGCCACCACTCCTGTCCTCTGTTATATCTTTCAAACTAAAAACTTGTAAGCCTGCTGGGGATGTAGCTCAGTGGTAAAAGGCTTGCCTATTGCCTAGCATGTACAAGTCCCTGGGTTTCATCCCTATCAGAGCAAAAAAAATTTTTTTTCTAAAAATTCATAAGGCTAGGGCTGGAATGGTGGCTCATCAGTTGGAGCACTTGCCTGGCATGTTTGAGGATGTGGGTTTGAAATCCAGTACCACATACACATCGAAGTGTCAGAGCAATGAAAGTCACATGAAAAACTAAATAAAATTGGTTCTCTCTTTCTCTGTCCCTCTCTCTCTTATAAAAACAAAACAAAACAAAACAAAACACACACACACACACAAACACTGGGGCCAGAGTGGTGGCCCAGTGGTTGGAGTGCTTGCCTGGCAAGTGCAAGAACCCAGGTTCAAACCCCAGCACCACATATACAACTAAGTGTTAGAGAAACAAAGACCAGATGGAAAAATAAAATTTAGTCTCTCAAAAAAAAAAATCGTAAGGCCAAATTTAAATACTCAGTTTTTATTTGTGTTATTTACTTATTTTTGCGGTGCTGGGGATTGAACCCAGGCGCACTCCACTCCTGACCCACATTCCTACATCCCCAGACCTTTTGTTGTTGTTGTTGCTTGTTTAAGAGATCAAATCAATCCTGTCTCAGCCTCCCCAGTAGCTGGAATTAGGTATGCACCACCATGCCAGGCTGTAATTAGGCCTTTTTCTAGATGGGTTTGGTGGTCTGAAGGTCAGAGTCACTGTCTGGGGACTCAGAGCTAGAGCTAAAGACCGCTGAAGGTGGTCATCTCATGACCACGAGGGGCACATTTGATATCCCATAAAACCAATGGGAGTATGGGCACGTGGGCCTAGACCCTCCCTACTTAGTACGTTACACACTGTCGGACCCACAAGTTGATTAGGCCCAACTGATCTCAAAACCAAGGGGCCCAACCTGCTTTTGCTCCTAATTGTCCCATGAGGAGGTGACAGCTGACTGTACTCTCGATACACCCAAGTGGATTCTGTGCTTTGCCCTGGTTTTAGCTCCAGGGCCAGTTAACAAGCATTATCCCCGTAGGAACCCATTCAGGGTAGGAAAGAAGTCCCAGGGCTCAGGTGTCTCAAGCCCTCTGCCTGGAAGCCCCTCTGCAGCCCCTGAGGCCTTATTCATTCTCCAAAACCGGGCCCGAGACTCCTTCTCATTGTGAAGCCTTCCTGACAACCCCTTCATGCCTCCCAAGGTAGTTCTTCCCCCGCCCCCGTAGAGAATGTGGATTTTTTGGTGCTCTGGGCTCCTTTGGCAATGTAAGACTAGGGCCCCCCTCTTTTTTTTTTTTTTAAAGAGAGAGGGACAATGAGAGAGAGAGAGAAAGAAAGAAAGAATAATTTTATTTAGATTTTCAGGTGGCTTTAGCTGCTCAGAGACCTTGTTGTGTATGTGCTGCTGGGGTTTGAATTGGGGTACTCGCTCATACCAGATAAGTCCTGCAACTGCTGAGCCACCACTCCAGCCCTAGGGACCCCTTTTAACGGTAACATTTTAACACTTGCAAATGCACAAACGTAAAATGCATAGGGTTACAAATGCACCAATTATATTGAAGATATTACCAAATAACTTTTGATTAATAGCTGGTGATAGGATGACATTTATTTATTTATTTACTGCAATGTTGGGTGTGGAACCCAGGGTCTCATACATATTAGATAAGTGCTTTACCACTGAGCAACATCCCAGTATGAGGACATCCTACATACATCCCAGTATGTAGGTTTGTTCATTATTATTGAACAAACCTACAGTCAGCCTAATAACTGTCGTGGATTCAAAGCAGCGATGGGCATAAATGATCCTTTGAGATCTGCCACGACTGAGGTGCAGTAGAGAAGTGTCTGTTATTTCCATAGGTGACATTCATGGATCCTGCTGATACCACTCTCTCAGTGGGTCACGTTCAGGGCTGGAGGAAGTGCTACATTTTAGGTAGTGCTAAGAACAGAGATGCAGTCTCCCCTGCATTCACGGACTCCGTGAGCTTGACCAAGGGCCCCCGGGGTTAGGTCGGTGGACACTGCTTCTGCACCTCCTCTGAGCACTTGTCCTCCCTGACCCGCACTCCTGCACTAGTAGGGCTGGTATCCGCATGCTTGGCATGTAGACACTGTGGTCACTTAGTTCTCCCAGCAGGTTCCAGTGTTGAGTCCAGGTTTATCTGACTGTCCAGCCAGCTGCTCCTAAGCACTAAATAATACGATGGTTTGTCTATGTGCCCATTTCTCCTGTGAGGCAGCAGCCCTTGGAAGGCAGGGTGACATCAAAGACACCTCTGGATCTCTGGCAGCTGACCTTCATGCCTGGAAAGAAGAGGCGCTTCCTGTCCAGCCACTTACTGAGCACAAAGATCTGTGTAGTAGAAGCAAGATGTGCACACACATGCACACACACAGGCACACACACGGGCATGCACGCACACAAGCACAAACGCGTGCACACTCATGGGCACATACACATGCGCACACACGGGCACTCACACACACGTGCACACATGCATGCACACAGGCACACACAAGGGAACGCTTGCACACACGCATGCACACACACAGCAGAAGCCGGTCAAGCCATGTGCCAGGGGTGACAAGCACTGAGCCTCCCTCTTCCACCAGTGCACTTGGCTTTCAGTGGAAACAAATGCTTTCTAAAGCATTCCTGGCTGCCTGGTGAGGAAAACAAGCCATGGTCCTGAGAAGGGAGATGTGTCTGCCCAGGACAAGGCAGGGACGGGAGGGACAGATGACCTGCACTCAGCAGGGTTCGGCTTGAGTCACAGCTCAAGACAGCAACCACCTTCCAGGCACTGAGGTCAGGGCACAAGGGAGGCTTCCAATGGGGTGCACGGTTCTGCGCCAGTTCACCCTCGGTAATCACTCATCACAGCAGCAAGCACCTCTGAGGCCCGCTTGTGGCTGGGACTTGGGTCCACCAGCAGCTCTCCAGCCAGGCGCCATCCCAGGACCTGGAACCTTCTACAGGCTCCCAATAGTGCACAGGGTTCAGACAGAGCCCTGCCCTGGGCAGAACCTAGCGCACAATGTGCCCAGGTGGACAGGTCAGCCCTGTGCAGGAGGGAGGGGGTGCCAGGCAAGATGCAGGGGGTGAGCTGTCCCCAGAGGCGAAGATGGGATGAGAGGATAATCATCACTACAGGCTTAAGGAGGATAATCACCGTCACCCTAAATGGCAGCACAGCTTCCAAAGCCCTGTACAGGTGCTTGTTTTTCATTTTGTCCCCTACAAGACACTGAGGGGGAGAACATCGTCTGTAGACTACAACCAGGGGAACTAAAGCAATACAAGCCAGTGGGTAGGGGCACTAGGGCTGGAATGGGGAGTTCTTGACTGACTGCCAGTGCCCACTCCCCGACCACAGAATAGGGAGGGAGCCATCAGGCCCTGGCCAACCACTGTCAGCTCCTTTGATGTCAGGAAGATGGGGTGAAACCTCTGCAGGATCCCTAGACCTGCAGGACTGAGGCGGCCACAGCGCCATGCTCTCCAAGAAAAAACCTGAGCCTCGGACCCATGCAGACTCCAGGAAATGTGGGTAAGGCCATGACCCCTTGAGGAAGTAATCAGGCAAATCCAAAATGTGGGACAAGCTACCGGACAATTGGCCCAGTTTCCTAAATGAGACAATGGTATTAAAAGAAGGAGAGAGCTGGAGCAGTGGCTCAGCATTTAGGGTGTTTGTCTGGTACACATGAGAATGTGGGTTCAAACCCCAGCACCACGTACACAATGAAGTGTCAGAGCAACAAAGGCCACATGAAAAACTAAATAAAATTAATTCTCTCTTTCTCTCACTGTCCTTCTCTCTTTCAAAAACAAAAACAACAAGGAGGGATGGTAGTTCCAGATTAGAAGACACCTCTAGTCTAAGAGACCTGAGAGACATTAGCACACATAGTGGGCAGACCTTACTTAAGTCCCTATATTTAAATAAATCAACTGTAAAAAGACATTTTATGGGGTTGGAGCAGTGGCTCAGTGGTTGGCGGGCTTGCCTGGCATGCTCGAGGACCCAGGTTCAAACCCCAGCACCACAAACACAACTAAGTGTCAGAGAAACAAAGGCCAGATGATAAAAACTAAATAAAATCGATTCTATTTCTCCTTCATTTTTTTTAAAAGAGAGAGGGACAGGGCTGGAGTGGTGGCTCAGTGGTTTCGGTGCTTGCCTGGCAAGCACGAGGACCCGGGTTCAAACCCCAGCACCACGTACACAACTGAGTGTTGGAGCAACTAAAGCCATGTGAAAAACTAAAATAAAGTTGTTTCTCTCTTTCTCTCTCTCACTGTCCCTCTCTCTTTAAAAAAAAAAAAAAGAGAGGGACAGTGAGAAAGAGAGAGAGAGAGAGAGAAATCATCAATTTTATTTAATTTTTCATGTGACCTTCATTGCTCTGACACTTCATTGTGCAAGTGGTGGTGAGGTTTGAACCCGCGGGCACACCAGGCAAGCACTGAGCCTCGGCTCCAGCCCTCCCTCTCCCTCTTTAAAAAAAAAAAAGACAGTTATGGACAGAGCAATTCAGATGTGGCATTGGGTATTCAGTGATATAAACCCTCAGTTTACCATCAGAATACAGTGAATCCAATTTTCCTTTTCTTAGTTTTTGTTGAGCAGTTCAATTTATAAGGACTGATACAGTTCATGACTTCTGTTATCTCTTAGAGTCCTTTCAAAGAATAAAAAATGAAATTTACTGTTAAAAAAAAAACAACAACAGAAAAAGCTGGAGGCCAGCCTCAGCGATTTACCAAGACCCTATCTCAAAATAAAATTTAAAATGAAGTTGGGGATGTAGCTCAATGTTATAGCCTCCCTGGGTTCAATCCCCAGTACTGTAATATATATTTACCCCAGGCTGTATATATATATAACTGTTTTTGCAGTTTCCTCCAAATATCTTGTTTTGACAACACTAATGCAAAGAGGAGGAAACATAACAGCAGGTGAGAGCCCATGAGAGGTGCATTTGAGAACTGGAATCTGGATTTACGAGGCATTCCACATTCATGCATGACAGGTAGGTGATAGCTACTGTGCCTTTGAAGTCATAAATGTGAAATAAAAAGTTGGATTTGCAATGTTTCTTATTAAGATATCCAATTAAATTGGTTGTCGCTATTTCTTTATTCTGTGATTCTTCTTTTCTTTTTTTTTTTTTTTTTTTTTTTTTTTTTTTTTTTTTTTTTTTTTTTTTTTTTTTGAGAGAGAGGGACAGTGAGAGAGAGAGAATCAATTTTATTTAGTTTTTCGTCTGGTTTTTGTTGCTCAGACACTCCGCTGTGTATGCAGTGCTGGGCTTCGAACCTGGTCCTCACACATGTCAGGCAAGTGCTGTAACCGTTATGACTTACACGTAAAAAAACAAAGGGTCTTTTGGATCCAGGTGGCCGGGGTAGTGCTGAGTGGGGCACCGTTCACGCTGCAATGTGTACCGAGGCACTGCAGTTGCGTGCAAAGAATGACTTTCTTTTTTGAGATGCGTAGTATTTTTGAGATGTCTGAGGTTGGCTTGTGCTCCACAACCAAAGCTCAATGACACAAGCCGAGCACAGTGAGGATGGCTGTGGAAACCAAATGACTCAGTGTGAGGGCTCTTTTACTCTGCTCCTGTCAAAGCCACACATTTCCATAATAAAAAGTTTTCTTTTAAAAAACAAACAGGATAATGCTTCAACAATGGATGTGTTATTCTACAGAGTCTGGAAGGCAAACAGCACCCCAGTCAGGCTCCAGCACAGAAGAGTCTGCCTCCACCCTGGTGATGGCAGAAGCCACCCCATGTGTAGTTCAAAGGAAGAGGAGCTTGGTCCCACAAGCTGTCAGAAGGGGTCTTAG
>PVKS010032928.1:0-22156 GCA_004027875.1 Aplodontia rufa | reverse complement strand
TCTCTGACCTAGTAGACTCATAACTTCTACCAGTCATGAAACTGTAGCAGGGTAAAATCTCAAACCCTTTACAGTTCTAGATAATTTCCTTCCAAATGTTTCTTCAGCCATAGGGAATGACCAATCACTAATTTCTATTGCCTTCAGTATTTCTTATATGTGACCAATGGACCTCCTGCCTTCAACTGGAGAACTTTGTAAATGCAAATTCCTGGGCCCACTTCTACCTAATTACCTCTCTTAGGGGACATGCACAGGAATCTGTATTTTCACATCTCCATGTGATTCTCAGGCACACTAAAGTTTGAGAGTCATTGTTCTAGATCTTCTTCTTCAACAAGTTGTCAAGTCTCCAGTGATGGTTAGTTCAAAAATTAATCTGGAAGCAGTATCTGAAGAAAGCCAAAAGATGGAGCTGATAATCCTGCACTCTTTGTCTCCCTGGAAAACTGTCTCTTTTTATTTCATTGTGTTCTTTTGCCACCTGTCCCATTTGTTCTGGGAAATGATCTATGTTGCTATCTATGTGTTTCATTCTGTTCTTATCTGATTTTCTTGATTTATTTTGTTGCTGTTTTTCTCAGACACTGAGTGGGCCACAAATCAAAACAAAGATGTAGAGTAGAAATTAACACATGTATCTTTTTTAACCACAAGCAAAAGTTAACATTACAGCAATGAGGTTTTCCAGTCTTTTTGGACATAGAGAAGGATTCTACTCCAAACTATCGCACCAGCCAGGCAAGGGCATGACCTGGGGCATGTATTTTACTTTCTGATTAAATTTTCCTCAACTATAAAAGGAAATTGCTCCAAGTTTACACCAGATCAGACACTGAAACAGTCTTATTCTTTACATAATTTCAGGAAGGAGTGACAAAGACTCATCTAAAGGGGAAAAGAAATTTTGGTGTCTATAACCATCTGTCACCAACTTTTCTTTGATTAGAAACACCTTAGTCAGAAGTACTTATTAAATTTCAGGTCCTCTCTATAGTAACTAAACTACCGCAGTAGCCTAATGTAAAAGCTCTCACTGCCTCTAACCCCATCACGAGTCCCAAGCCAAGCACTGCCATATTTCTAATCTCTGCGCCATCATCTTGTAAATCTATGTAGGGAACAATAATTTTTTAAAGTATTGTTAGGAAAATGATCCCTAGGTATAGAGAGAAGAGAGGTGTCTCAGTCTATTTTCTGTCACTGTAACTGAGAACCACAGACTGGAAAATTTATAAACAAGGGAGGTTCTTTAGCTCACAGTTCTGGGGGCTGAGAAGTCCAATTTCTGGAAGCATGGTGGTGGCCTGGCGAGGGGCCTCTTGTGGCAGAGGGCATCAGACAGCCAGACAGAGTAAACGTGCCAGCTCAGGTCTCCTCATCATCTTAAAAATGCTGCCATGATGTCTTCATCTAATATCAATTACCTCTCAAAGGCACAGCCTCAAATAACACTGGCCTGTGAATTAGGTTTCCAACACATGAAATTTTGGAGGCCACTTCTAAACCCTGGCAGAGAGGAATGTCCTCTTTTCTTCCTTTCTTTTTAAAGCAGTGAACTACAAAGTGGCTGCTGCAAATAAAAAGGAGTGATTGATTACATAAAAAAAGCAAGTTCTAACTATATACTGCCTACAAGGAACCCACTTTCCACGTTAGCATACGGATAAGTTTAAAGTAAAAGGATGGGAAAAGATTTACCAGAGTAGTGCTGATCAAAGGAAAGCTGGCATGGCTACGTATATAAGGCAAGGCAGCTTTCAAATCAAAAGATTATTAACGGGTAAGGAACCCAGCTGCTGAACAGGGTTGGGAGTGGCAGGGCTGGCAGTAGCATCTGCAGGAACATCCAGCCAGTGCGGTAGTCCCAGTGGAGCTCGCTCCTCCGTTCCCAAGGGAGACTTGTGGCCATCACTGTGGCCTCATGCTTGATGAGTAACAGTGATGGCTTGGACCTTGTCTGAGGACTGAACCTTGGAAGCAAGGAGGTTGCAGGGCTCCTAAATGGTCTGAAAAATGCAGGGAGACCCTCCCTAAGAAGTAGTGCTTAATGCGAGTGATTAGGGTATTCAGGGTAGTAAACCGTCCACCTCCTGGTCAGGTTAGGCTGCACAGATCTTTTATTTGATCCATATGTTTTTCATTGCCCAATCATTTATGATCTTTTAAGCTACACATTTGTAAAATTCAATACAAAATAATTTAAATAATAAGGGGATGGATTATCTCACATACCAGGAAGTATGGAGGCAAAAAGTCCTCAGGGTTGGTTACGTTGGTGGCCTAGGTTCTTCTCACCTTTCTAGTCTGCCTACAACTTTTCAGGTTGGAAAATGATAGCAGCAGCTCCAGGCATCTTATTCTGATATGAACCAGTGTTAAGAAATTGAATAGAGGGGCTGGGTGATGGCTCAGAGGTTGGAGTGCTTGCCTGGCATGTGCCAGGACCCGGGTTCAAACTCCAGCATCACATACACAACTAAGTGTCAGAGAAACAAAGGCCACATGGAAATATATATATATATTTGATTCTCCCTTAAAAAGAAACAGAATAGAGCCATTTCTTCCCAGTTATGTCTCATTTCTAGAGCTAAGAACCCTTTTCTAAAACCATCCAGAAGACTTCCTGCCATTCCTGCCTCTCAATTCATTCCTGGCAAGGGGAATAAGACCAGCATGATCAATTTGACCCAGTCATGATTGACCCAGGTCACACTGAACGTAGGTTAAAAGGAACAAAGATAGGTAGAAAGGAGATGAAAAAGATGGAAAAAAACATAACTGTAAATCTAAAAGCTCCATGATCAGATTTACTCCCCAAACCTGTTTTTCCTCCAGGGAAAATTTCTGAGTTATTGTCAATTCACTCATCTGTGAAAACTGCCACATTCTGATTAAAGCTTAAGTACCCTGTTGGCCTACACGGTGTGTTTCCAGACTGGATAAATCAAAGGGAGATGCATTTTAAGAAACTTACACATAGGCACATTCCAATTGTCACTAGGATAAGAGACAATATCAACCTGAAGATCCTGGAAGCAGACAAGTCCATCGTGACCATCGTGCCATCTGTGAGCAAGGTACAGAGTTCCCCAGACTGGTGTCATCCCCATGTACCTTCCATGCCTGCCCCTCACAAAGTTTCCTATAAAAGAAGAGCCTGGGGCCCCCAAAACACGTCTTGCCCTCAAGGCAGGCTGCATTTTGCCCTAAGAATGGGTACCTTTAACTTTCACTTTCTAATAAAGCTCTTCCTCTTTACTAAAATCTGATGCAGCCCTAAATTCTCTTCTGTGATATGTCAAGAGCCTAGAAACTGTGAACAGAGGTCTCTGCCTCTGAACAGACCACTTTGAACCCTCTTTTGGTGACAACATGGTAGGGGGTGGCGACTGAAATATGTTTATGCACTATGAAAGAAGGGAGTACCACCTTTGTGATGGTGTTAGGTGCTCAGTATGAGGTATCCCCCTGAAAGCTCATGTTTGAGACAATGCAAGAACTTTCAGAGGTGAAATGATTAGGTTACGAGAGGTGTGACCTAAGCAGTGGATTAATCCACTGATGTGGATTAACTTAGTGCTAACTGTAGGCAGGTAGGGTGTGACCAGAGGAGGTAGGTCGCTGGGGGCCTAACCACTAAAGAAGTGCCAAGTACTTTACCCAGAAACAGTAGGAAAGGTGGCTTGAGAGCATCTCAGAAACCGACAAGAACACACCCATTTTAGGCTCAAGGGTTTAAAAAGTCCTTTGAGCAGAGACTGCAGCACCTTGCTCACCGTAGGAGCTACATAAGAAGGAAGCTGAAGCTGCAGTGGAGAACCCCAAGATTAAGAGCTGCCAGTGTTGTGGGACATCTGCCAAGCAAAGCTACAGAAACAAACCAAGCGAAAGGCCTAGTGGGCTACAACCAGCAAGGCCATGGGGGTGGAGTTACACAAGCCCTTCAGAGAGGACACTATGGTGCTGTGTGCCCCAGATGCTGGACATGGAGCCAGAGGGCTTGTTTGCCCAGCTGGATTTTAGTCTTGCTTCAGTCCCAACCCCTCCTTCTTCTATGCCTCTATTTCTCCCTTATGAAGTGGAGGTGTTTAATCTGTGCCAATACATTGGATATATGTAATTTGCTTTTAATCTTTACAGGGAAGACATCCACGAGTTTCCCTTGAGTCTCAGATAAGATTTTGAACTTGGACTTTGGAATATCGTTGGAACCTTTAAGACTGTGGACTCTTGAAAATGGACTAAGTGTATTTTGCACTGTGAGATGGGTGTGAGCATTTGCGGGCTGCGAGCAGAATGTTATGGTTTGGATATGAGGTGTTCCCCAAAAGCTAACATGAGAGACAACACAAGAACTTTCCGAGGCGGAATGATTAGATAATGAGAGGTGTGGCCTAATCCATGTATTATTCCACTAACACGGATTAACTAGGCAGTGACTGTAGGCAGGCAGGTCACTGAGTGTGTGACTTTAGGGTTTATAATTTGTCCGTAATGAACAAAGTGCTGCCTCTCTCTCTCCCCTTCCTGGCCCTCATGTCCTGAGCTACCGTCCTCTGTCACGCCCTTCCGTCTTGATATTCTGCCTCACCTTGGGCCCAGAGCAATGCAGCGTGAGTCGGCCAACCACCGACTGAACCTCTGAAACCAGGAGCCAAATCAAACTTTTCTCCTTTCAGTTGCTTTTTGTCAGGGCTTTTGGTCACAGCGATGAAAAAGCTGACGGAAACAGCAGGCAACTACAGGTTCAAAGCAATTACTGAGGTTTACAAATTGGGAGATTTCACCAAAAAAAAAAAAAACTTAAATTTCTATCTTTCCTGCTTTTTCATATAAAAATTTTTAATTGTGATAGAATTTATCATCTTAAGCATTTTTTAAGAGAGAAGGACAGTGAGAGAGAGAGAGAGAGAATCAATTTTTATTGAGTTCTTCACATGGCTTTCGTTGCTCTGACACTTGTGGACGTGGGTGCTGGGGTTTGAACCGTTGTACTTGTGTGTGCCGGGCAAGCGCTGTAAACACTGAGCCACTGTCCAGCCCCATCTTAAGCATTTTTAAGTGTATAGTTAGGAGGTACCGTTTTCTCATTCTTTGCAACTAGTCTCCAGAACTTTCCACCTTGCAAAACTTCTCATCTCTACCCATTAGCCCACTCCCCAGTTTCCCTTCCCCATAGCACCCAGAAACCACTATTGTACTTTTTGTCTCTAGGAGTTTGGCTACTCTAAATAACTCACACAAGTGGAATCATGTGTTATTTGTCTTATTTCACTTAGCATAATGTCTTCCAGGTTCACTGATGCTGAACCGTGTGTCAGAGTTTCCTTCCCCACCCACTGCTGCCTTAGTGTGGACTGAATAATATTCCATCGTGGGAAGTGTGGAAAGTAAGACTTCCACATTCCGTTTATCCACTCATCTGTGGATGGACACTTGAGCTGCTTCCCCCTTCTGGCTCCCATGATCAACACTGCTCTGTGGATGGGTATCCTGACACCTTTTCTGGACCCTCCTTTCAGTCGTTTTGGGTGTATGCCCAGAGTGGAATTACTAGATCATAAAGCAATTCTATTTTTTCTATGTTTAGCAACCACCATACTGTTTTCCATAATGCCTGCATTATTTTTCATTCTAATTTCTTCACATTCTGGTCAACAAGCATTACTTCACAGGGGCTTTTTCATGGTAGCCATTTCTTTATGAGTATGAGGTGTTATTTCATTGTGGTTTCAAGTTGCATTCCCTAATGATTACGGGGAAAGATGCTTCTTGGCCATTTAGCTATCATATTTGGAGAAATGTCTATTTCTCTATCATATTTATAAAAATTTGCCTATTTTTTAATTGAATCATTTGATTTTTTTAGTTGTTGAGTTCTTTATATGTTCTAGATATTAACCCCATGTCAGATATAAGACCCCATATTAACCCCATTTCAAGTATTTCTCCCATTCCATCGGTTGTCTTCTACTCTGTTACTGATGTCCTTTGATGTGCAGACATTCTGAAGTTTGATATATTCCAACTTATCTTTTTTATTTTTATTACCTGTGCTTTTGGTGCCCTATCTAAGAAATCATTGTCAAATCCAATGTCGTGAAGTCCCTCTCACATTTTCTTCTAAGAGTTTTATAGTTTTACATCTCATGTTTAGGTTTTGATCCATTTCAAGTTATATTTTCTGTTTGGAATAGTTCCTTCTTTTGCAAGTGCACATCCAGTTTTCTAAACACCATTTGTCAGACAGATCATCCTTTTCCCATAGTGTGGTCTTAGCTCTTTGGAGAATCGCACATCTGCATATATAGCAGTTTGTTCTGGGCTCCGTATTCTATGCCATTGGTCTCTACATGTGTCTTTATGCCAAGACAATGCAGTTCTGATTCCTGTAGCTTTGCAGTAAGTTTTGAAATCTGGAACTGTGGACCTCCAACTATGTTCTTTTTTTAAAGATTGTTTTATCTATTTAGGGTTCCTTAAAATTCCGTATAAATATTGGGGTGGATTTTTCTGTCTTTGCATGCAATGCTGCTGGGATTTTGACAGCTACTGCCTTCAATCTGTAGGTTGCTTTGGGCATGTTGACCTCTTAACAATATTAAGTCTCAAGTCATGGACACAGGACGTCTTTCCACTTATGTCTTCTAGAATTTCTTTCAGCAGCGTTTTATTGTTTTCAAAGTACAAATCTTTGACTTTCTTGGTTAAGTTTAAGTATTTTGCTCTTTTTGATGTTATTGTAAATGGAATCGCTTTCATAATTTCTTTTTCAGATAATTCATTGTCTGCTTTTGATTTTATTAAAACAGAAGAGGAGGAGGAGGATCTGGCTACATCAAGCTGACTTTCCTGCCTGGCACGAGGTTTTGCACTGAACAGCAGCTGCTCCCTGTGGGAGGGACGTTTGTTCTCCAGTTTGCTGAAGCCCTATCTGGCTGGCTTCTCTCATGTTCCCTGCCTGGTCCCCGCGGGCATTTGTGCTTTCTACGCCCTGTTTCGGTCATCCACAGTGGTGGTTACACACCGCTACTAGCCATTCTGAAGGACCTACGGTGGTAGAACACTCTGGAACAGACAGGCACCTTGACAACTGGACAAAACAAAATTAAAGCTGATTTTTCCATGCCCCTGAAATTCATCTGTAAACACCCAAATAATTTATTGCAGTCATTCAGAACAGAAAAACTTCAGAAATATATTATATGCTTTTTCCTCTAAAATAGAGGATGAAGAATATATATATATATATATATATATATATATATATATATATATATATATTTGGTGATTTAGCAAAACAGACAATCCTGACCTGTGCTGCTGGGTAATAACAGTGCCCCCTCGGGAGTTAAGGAACTGCATAGGGTTGTTTGCCATTGCCCTGTAAATGGCCACCAATGCGTGTGTTTGGGGGCTCTTATATTTGCTAGGCAATTTTTGTTTTTCTTTCCTTTCTAGAGGTTCCTGCTAGCAACAGTGCGTCTGCCTGTAGCAGGCAGCCTCCGCTGCTCAGCCGAAGCTTCCAGCACACTGTGGGCTGGGCCCAGACTGCCAGGCTTACTGGAGCTGTCAGAGTCAACAAGGGCGAGACAAGGTTCCTCCAGTCTCACCCATGGGGTGGGGTGGGGGGCAGATGAGCCTACCCACAGGTGGGGAAAGGGACTGGGAACCCAGAAGACCAAAGGCGCAGAAGTCACGGAGCAGCACTGGAGCTCTGCCTGCAGCCACAGGCCTGTGGCCACCCGGGCAGCTGCAGGGCTGCAGGCGTTGCCCAGCCACTGTGGGAAGCACTTGACCTCTTGGCACTGAGGCCTCTCTGCCTGTTCCTTAATGGAGAAATAAAAAGCACCTCTGCCTTTTCTGTCTCACTCTCCCTCCTGGGGGCCCAAATCAACTGCTCAATGGCTTAAACACATTTTTATTTTTCCCAAGGAACTTCATTTTGGATGATGTCCACAAGGCGCCCCCGCCCCTTCATTGCTCTGTGGGAAGATCTTATTTTTGTTCATTTATTTTAATTTTTTCATTATGAGCATTTTAGAATGCATTCAATATTTGAGAGAGACCAGTATAATCAACCCCCACACCCATTACTCATCTTCAACTTTGCTGTTTTTGTTTCATCTTTCCCCCTCCACATTTTTTTTTTTAGGGCAGAGAGGTGGAATATTTTAAAATCATGTGGTTTTCCTTTCAGGAACCCATTTTAACAATAGGCTATAATCTCAGTGGACTGAGCTATAGCGCTAACAAGGAAACGTACATATACCACTTCTAGTCCTTTCAGCAACCCTCAAAGTAAATCCCATTTTAGTAATGAGGACACTGAGCTTCTGCCTGAATGGGTAAGTAAGGGATGGCACATTACAGTTAGGAAGCTCTGCAGGAACATCTTCTTCTCTCCACCTCTGACACTCTGTGAGTCTCCCCACCAACAACCAATTCTCTGATGGAAGACACCAATCGGATGTCCTCCAGGCCAGCTCAATCCTGGAGATGACATCAGATGCCACAGGTTGAGTGTGGGATCACACAAGACTGCCCCCACTTCAGATGCCAGCTGCAAGTCCCGGGCCTGGTTTACTGGTGCTTTGACGGTGAGCCAGGGTGAACCAGGGCTCCTATGATCCTCCTCCCTGCACGCCATTAACTTGCAAGAGTAGCTCGCAGGGCCCAGGGAACCACTTGACTTCCATTCACCCATTTATTATAAAAGATACTACCAAGGCTGCAGAGAATGAGGCATGAGAAAGGGGTTCAGACCTTGTAAGCCCTCTTTGGGGTGCCTCCCTCCAGCACCTCTGTGTGTTCAACTACCTGGAAGCTCTCTGAACTTTGTCTGAATGTTTAGGGAGCTTTGTAGCAATGATTGATTCCATCAAACAAACGCATTGGCCACTGGTGACCACCTCAACCTTCCTCTCCGCCTCTCCAGAGGCACTGAAAGTCCAAGCCTCTATCCTGCCTCAGTCCTTCTGGGTACAGCACCCATCCAGAGTTTATTGAGAGGCTTCCAGCCACTTGTCATCTCATTAGCATACAAATGACACTTATTACTCTGTGGATTTCCAGGACTTTAGGAGCTAAGAGCCATGAACTCTATGATGTCAACTACATTTTTCTCATATCACAGCATCATGGATGCAGTTCAGGCTCAATAACAGACCCCCAAATGCGGTAATCTGAGCCACTTAACTGCTTCTCTCTCCTATAGAAGTTCACTTGGGTCCAGAATGTGCTCAGAGTGCGCATGGTGGCTGGACGGCATTAGGGACTCGGTTGTTCTCAAATCACAGACCAAGATGGCTGCTCCAGCTTTTGTGGTCAGGTGGAGGTGGAAAGGGGAATACTGGACCGTGTGCCTATCCCCTTGAACAGCATGATCCCGAGATTGCACGCCCAGCACTTCATCACATGCTAACACCTGCCAGGGAGACTGGGAAAGATAGCCCAGATTTTAGGTAGCCTTTGACCCAACAAAAATTTAAAATTCAATTATTAAAGAGAAGGGACAGGAAACAGGTAATGGGGAATAGCAAGCAGAGATAAAGGGTTCTTTTCAGGTTCAGGATGATTTTGAGTGCACAATTTGGGCCTCAATTGTGGCCCGTTTAATAAACTTAGTGGCTCACAGTTAAACTGGAGGTAGATGTCGTCCCTTGAGGAAGGACTTCAATCATTTCACTCTTCGGCCCATGAATATTTTCTTTGTGCTTTTTTTTTTTTTTGTTCAGAACACTTATAACCATACTTTTCTTTTAGAATAAAATTTATTCTAATAGTAAATTTATATTATGTAAATTAAATTCTATCATCCACATTGGAGAGGCTCCAGTTACATAGTAACAGCCCTGCCAATTATGGTTTTAGATTCAGCTCTGCTCCTTCCTACCTCAGTGGCTGCAGACACACTTCCCTTCTCCAGCTCTCCCTCTCCTTTCTGCGAAACAACTCCAGCTACCTCAGGGGTGGCTGTGTAGGTCAACTAGAGGGCATATGAAGGTTCCTGGCACATAGTGAATCTTGGTAAATTCCATCTGCATGGCAGATGTGTGTATAATCTCTCCCACTAAGTCTATGCTGTTTAGTTCTTGTAATTTCTAAAAACAATTGTAGCATTTTCATATCTACCACTTAATTTGTGCTTCACAACACCTGTGAAATAGGTAGCTGTGTTAGTCAGCTTCCCATCACTGTCACAAAATACCTGAGAAAAGCAATTTAGAGGAGGAAGATTTATTTTGGCTCATGGTTTCAGAGGCTTCAGATCATAGTCAGCCGGCTCCATTGCTTTGGACCTGAGGTGAGGCAGAACATCATGGCAGAAGGGCCTGGTTGAGGAAAGTTGGGAAGCAGGGAGAGAAAAGAGGAGGCTGGGGACAAGATACAGTCCTCAAGGGCACTCCTGCAAGAACCCACACCCTCCATCTTGGTTCCACTCCCTACAGTTTCCACCACCTCCCAGCAGTCCATTGAGCGAGGCACCCCTAGTGGATTAATCCATCCATGAGGTCAGAGCCTTCATGATCCTATCACCTCCCCAAAGCCCAGTTCTGAACACTGCTGCATTGGGACCAAGCTTCAGCACAGGGGCCTTTGGGGGACACTTCATATCGAAACCATGATGGTAGAGCAGACAGTACTATGATCCTGTTCCAGATTAATAAATACAATAGTCCCTCCTTATCCAAGGGGGATTCCAAGATCCCAGGGGATGCCTGAAATCACAAATGGTACTGAACCCTGCATAAATTTTCTTCCTATACCTGATAAGATTTAACGTGTACATTAGGCAACTAAGAGATTAACAATAACTAATCACAAAATAGAATAATTTCAACAATACATTGTAAGAAAAGCTAAGAAGAGAGTCTTTCTCAAAATGTCCAATTGTACTGTACTCACCCTTCTTTGCTTGAAAGTGGGTGACTGACACGGCAGAGTGAAGCTGCAGATAAAGGGGGGACACTGTGCAAAAGCTAAGAGAGATGGATTCACTTGGCCAAGGCTGCAGACTCTTCCCTCTTGACTGGATCCTTCCCATGTGCCTTATAACCTGCTCCACTGGCATATAACAAAGCAGCCCTCTTCCAAACCTTGCCTCGTTTCCCCCTTGACAGCCAAGCTATTCACAAGAGTTGCCAGCATGTGCCACCTACCTCCATGTCCCCTTCCGATTTCTCATCAGCCCACCCCATTTGACTTTTGCCTCTGCGCACTCTGCTCCTGGAAAAAGCCCGACTGACCTCCAACTCTCAGCTCCTTCTTACTCTGGCCATCTACATCCATTCCTGTGGTTCCAAATGCTACCCCCAGTTTGACACCTGCTCAGGTCATTCTGGTCTCGATGACTCCCAGGTCAAGCGTGGGAGCAGGTTAGGAGATCCCTTTCCAGAAGTCCAAATGGCAAAGAGGATCTGAGCCAGGGTGGGAATGATGGAACCAGAAAATCAATGGATGAGAGAGATGCATGGGATTCCCAGGATGGAGAGACTGCATGGCGTTGGGATCCCGAGGGGTTACAGATTGTCACAGTCAGTGCTTGGGAGACTCTCAGGGGCAGGACTGGAAGGCAAACTGTTGGCAAGCGTCCAATGCAGGTTGCAGACCTGGGTCTCGGGTAGGGGAGGAACATGTAAATGAAAAGCCCAGCTCTTTCCAACAGAGCCTCCCGCAATGGCAGCAGAGGGGACACAGGAGATGTGTTGCTTCTCCATCTGTGCAGATCACTGTTGTAGAAGCATAGGGCTCCTGAAGGCATTCCTGACCGGTTATTAAAGGGACAGATGACAGATGGATATGTGTGACCTGTCACCTTAGTCCCTTGTGGCTACACTGGACAGAACTTTAGCAAACCTGAAGGCAGAACTGTCCACCCTGGGGAGTTTCTCAAGGTCTTGTTGCTTTAAAAACCTCCAATTTTATGCTTCTGGGAGCTAGGTTTGGAGCTGCAAAAAAAGTGTTGAAGAATTCAACCAATTCTGGCCCAGTAGAGAGAAAGTTGGTAGTTCACCCATGTGGCCACATAGGGGCAGCACACACAAACGCACCTCTTCAGGAAGTGGTCTGCCTGGCTTTGATCTTAGTCCCACCACACCATCCACCTCCAGATGGACTGTCAGCCGCTCACTCAGAGGTCTAACGTTCTCACTCCCGTGTGCAAGCGTGCAAGGATTCAGAAGGGCCATCCTCTACCTGATGCACTCTGAGGTTCCCTTGTCAGTTATCCACCTTAACATCCTGCCTCGCTACCTTCAGTTTACCCCCATCCACTTGCCCTGTCTCACATCTTAGTCTCCTACCTGGCCAGCTTCTGACCGCAGGCAGCCACAGCATTATCTTTAGGACTAAGAGTGATTGCAGGGAGAGTAACAAATTGTTAAGCAGATGACCAAGGAGGATATTCAGCCGCTGCAACAGATGGGATGTGCGTGGCTGCGATGGGGCACCTTGTGCAGGTGCCTGGCTCCAGCTCCTGGTTACCAGTGGGTGCAGAGGGGCATCCAGGAGCTGGTAGTTTGCTGACACACTTTGAAAGATGTGGACTTTCTGGCTTTGTTAATTAAGCTTCCTTTCATTTTCTCTGAAATTGGGGAGCATTCGAGGCAATCATATGGAGTGAGTGCTTCCCGGACACAAATGCCAGCTTTCCTTTTGCTCTCCTGTGACAAGTGATCTGCTTAGTGCAGGGAGGAAGGCCACTGAAGCAGCCCTGTATGCCTGGCTGTCACAGGTTGGCTGGGCAGCACGACACAACTCCAGGGCTCCACTCTCAGAGACTACTTACGGGTGGGATTCAGCCCCAGTCCTTCCTGGACAGACTGTGGAAGGCTGGGGAAGGAGCGCTGGAGTGGAACTCTGAAGCTGTGCCTGATATTGACTTTCTGCAGCCTCTGGTTCACCTCCTCCCTTGCTGGAGAAAGTCTGGAACCTTTCCAGAGCTAGGAAAGAAGTGCCCCAAAGTGCCCTTAAGTCCCTGCCTCACATCCCACTGCCCTACTGGCCTGAGTAACAAGGTGACCAGACTCTTTCTCTAGGTATCAAGTGAACTGACATGGGGAAGCCCCCAGGAGAAAGCGCTCTGGCTTCTGTGACCCTTCTTGTGCCAGCCTCTGACCCTGTTGGTCTCAGCTCCTTGGTGTTAGGACTGGGTCAGTTTTGCCAGCACCCCTGGTAGTATTCACCTGATGTCCTCCCTGCAAGGGGGCTGAGCGACTTCAGGATGCAGGGACACAGGTGCTGAGGGCGTGGAAGATAACCCTCTTCCACTGTGAAGAAGTGTGACCTCCAAAACGCTGCAGGTGGAGTGGGGGGAGGAGGGAGAGGAATAGTAACTGGGGGGCCAACCATTGACAAGGGTAGGTAACCCCTGAGGATCCCATTTGCGTCAGGGTGAGGGCCGAGATCGCCCGGGTCAGCCCGGCAGCTCCGGGAATTGGTGGCAGCGTCTATTTCAGAGTTTATGGTAAGAGGCTGGAGCAGGCACACAGATAGCACACCCCACCCTTTAAGGAAGTGGGGAGGAGAGCAGGGGTGTGGTTAACGACTAGGAGGAGCAGGGGGAAAACACCAACCTGTCAGCCCTCTTACTCAGACACAGCCTCCAGAGCCGCCGCGCGGTACCTGCCGCAGCCCCCGACTCACCTGAACCTGCGCAGCCCCCGACTCACCTGGCCGCGCCCGAGGAGCGGTCGCCGGAGTCCGCGCCTCGCTCTCGGTGAGCCTCCCCCCGCGGTTCGCGGCTGAGCGCCGGGTCCAGACTCGGAGGCTTGACTAGGTGGAAGGGGCTGGAGGGGCAGTAGTTCCGGCCCTGGGCTACCTGGTACCAGGAACTGGGGGTTCCTGGAAAAGCAGCGACAGACCCGGAAAGTGGGAGTCGCGGTGCGGTGCGCGCCCGGAGCTCGCTGGCCTTCCGCTGGGGGACAGAGGTTTTATCTTTGGAGTTAATTTGAGTCTAAAAGGTGTTTTCCCTTTTTGTGCTCGTGACATAAACGGGGGAGACTGGGGCCAACCGCGAGTAGGCACAGAAAACCTGAGCTTCTAAAGGTCAGATTGGAGAGCAGCGAACCCAGTCAGGGGGCTTCAGAACCCAGCTTCAGCTGCTGCCTCTGACCTGTGCCGCTGCCCCGCCCTGCTCCCCCGCCGGCCCTTCAGCACCCCCGGGGTTACATTCCTCACCCCACCCCAACCCACTCCACTCTTCCAGCGCATTTCTCGCACCCCTCCCAATTTTCCGATGGCAGAGCTCGGGCTGGAGGCAGGCTGGACACTATGAGGACCAAAGCCTAGCTCTGGGGTGTGTGCGCTTGTCGCGGGGACTGAAGTTAATGCAGCTGGCCACACTGGTTCTTTCTGAAGCTGTCTTCTGAATACCCTCAAGGGTTAAGTTTTGGGCTGCTTGCTCCTGCTGTCAGGCTGTGCGTGGGCAAAGCTTTGGGTGGGTGAACATGGAGCATATGGGTGAAGTTCCGAAGCCCACCAAACCCTGCCACCTGCCCTAACCCTGGACCATATGAAGCCAGAATGCCCCCCACTCCCAAGGGGGCAAGGTCTAGCTGGGATCATTTAAGGAACAAGTTTGGACCTAGGGGTGGCCTTCCTTAGCCATCAGGATTTGGAAGCCTGAGGCAGAGGAGTTTTAAACAGACCTGCAGCCAGGCTGGTCCATGGCATGAGCAGGGTAAGGGGTGCCAGAAGTCTCCATGTCCTAGCTCTGCTCACCTGGAGGGTTGCTGCTGACCTAAGTGCCTGCTGGGGGGGGGGGGGCAGGATGCAGCAATGAAAAAGTGACTCATGACAGAAGGGAGGAAGGAAGTACTCACACTCAGAAGACCTGACTTAGGCGGGACAGTCTGCATCCATATTGACTTTCTGGCTTCCTACCTGCAGCCAGGTGCTGATGCTAGGTGCAGGGAGATAAGGTGAGTCAGACATGTCCCCTGCTTGCCAGGGCAGATGGGGAAGAGCCAGTGATGCCATGGAAAGGGGCAGGGTGCAACCAATCCAGTGCTTGAGGGGGCGGGCAACGCTGGTCAGGGATGGCAAGGAAGGGTTCTGAGTCAGGACTGAGGTTCTACAGGAACTTGGCCAGGTAAGAGGAAGAGGGGGAGGAAACAGCACAGAGGTAGGGAAGCGCAGATACCAGAGGCTAAAATCAACGGAGGCTAGAAGCAGCCTGACACATCCTGAAACAGAAAGTAGCTTGGTTAGTTGGGAGCCTAGAGAGTGCAGGGGCGAGGGGAACCTGCAGGGTAAATAGAGACAGCTCACCAGAACCTCTGAAGGCATGCTCAGGCTACCATGGCAACTCTTGGAGCAAAGCTTGGGACCTAGTGCCGGGCCTGAGACTTCCCAGCAGGCCTTCCACTCTGGGATGGAGGTGCCAGATTTAGCAAAGAAAAACACTGGACATTCAGATTTTAAGTTCAAATATGCATATTTGAATATTTGTTTTCAATATAAGTATATCCCATACAGTATTTGGGATATACTTATACTCAGCTATTATTCATTGTTTATCTGAAATTCAAATTTAACTGCCTGTGCCACATCCATCTGGCAATCCTATTCTAGGAGAAAGTGGAAGTTGATGTTCTGCTGGGAAGTCAAAACTGGGAACTGCCTTGGTGCCCTGAGATATATTTATCTTGTGACCGATCCTCCTGGATTCCATTTGGCAGCTCCATCGCTGAGTGGCATGATGACGATGATGATGGCGATGATAAAGATCACTTCATTGGCCAGCTCATTTGTCTACACAGCTGGAGGAGGGTGGGACCTCAGAAAGAAATTGGGCTTCAGAGCCCACTAGGCCTGGGTTCAAATTCATGTAGACCAGGTCACCTCTCTGCGCCTCACTCAGATCCTCTTCTCCAGGTTGTGGGAGGATCCATGATAATGTTCTCAAATTTCCCACAAAAGCTTAGGAGAAAGTGGTACACAGTAATTTTTATAACACCTGCACAGAGGGTGACCAAACAGCATCCGCAAAGACCTCAGGGCGCATTTGTTTCCATTTGTGCCTAGCAAGGCTCAGAGGTCTCCGGGGTAACATGGTGGTGGGGGCAGGTATAGCCCCTGGGCAGGGAGGGAGGCTGGAGTTGTTTTCTCAGGGTTGCCATACCCTCCACATGGCCTGTTTCAAGAAGAGGAGAAGCCCAGCTATGTCCTTGGAGGGTGGCAAGTGGGTCGAGTGGCAGTGGCTCAAAGCCCAATTAACTGAAGGGAGCTTTGAATGAATGAAAGAAGAATCCACCTCAGACACCTCACACAATGCCTGCTGCTGACAGTTTTATAATGAGCTCTTCATGAGACAAGTGGAGCTCCGGTGCAGATGAAGAAACGGTGCCTGGCGAACCATGTTTTCACGTTAGTAAGAACGCTCGTAAGGACAAATTGGGGACCTCCTGAAAAGGAACCTGGAGGGAGTTAAGAGTTTGTTAAGAGAAAGAGGAAATGGAAAGTGTGTTTCCCTTATGGGAACTACTGGGTTATAAATGGTCCCTCTTTCCAGTGCTAAATCTCTCTGTCCGCTGCCCAGTTATAACTGTTTTGTCCCTAGTCCCTCAGGGCAGCATTTGCAGGCAGTGTCGAGAGAGTTAGAAGAGCTGCACTGGCCAAATCCTCAACTGCCATGTGCCGTCCACACTCACGTGGTCAAGGTTAGGGTCAGTGTTGCAGAAAACAGGTACGTGTGACTGGGCTCACACCAGCGCTCCTTGAATGTGCAAGCTACCGAAGGACATGGCATTAGGCGTGTGGTGAGTGTGGATGAGGGCGTAGAGTGGGCAGCCTGCGGGCATTCGGAAGGTGCTGTTCCTCCTCCATCCTCAACTGGCCTCACCTGTCCTGGACTTTCTGTGCCCACTTCAGAGAAGATCTTTAGGGACTAAGCCCTGTGTGTGACTCTCCTGTCATCGCCATCCTTCGTAGACTGACTTCTACTTGTGTCAGCCTGATCCTACCCCTGCAGCCTGTGTCCCTGTCCTGTGGCTCAGAGACCCTGGGAAAATCGGCATCTCTGGCACTCAGCTCTGCCTGGTGACACCAGTACTTCCGCATGTCTAAATACTGCTAGGACAAGTAAAACCGCTGATGAGCGTAGGGCAGGGGCCGGAGATCCCCCGTGGAACCGTGGGGTGGGTTTCTCAGATCCTCGTTTTCCCCACATGGGCTTGGCTCCCAGGTGAATGGGCTCTGAGGTGGTCACACAGGGGCGAGGGGAGCAGCACAAGAGCATTGTCTGAGCACTTTGGTTTCATGACAGAGAGTTTGTCATAGAGCTCAGGCCGGATGCGGGCACAGGAACAAGAGCAGGGACACAGTTGAGAGTTGCTGTAACACTCACCTGTGCTTTCCTCCCAAGCAGGCCAGTGGTCAGTGGCCCCAGCTAGGCATCAGCCCACCTGGGCGCCAAGCCCAGCCCTGGGACTCACAGTATGACCTTGGGCTGGTCATTTTCTCATCCATAAGAGGGGGATGGTACCAGAGATTTGGTAAGTGTGGGTGAGACAGCACACACTGGTGCACAGACCAAGCAGAAATGACACTAACCTTCTCTGTAAGCGGGGTGCAGGCCCACCACTGTGCCAGCATCACCCATTAGGGCCTGACTGGGCATCCTGGGGATGAAAGAGGCAGGCCTCCAGGGGGCTGTGACATGCCGGATTTAAACATCTCAGAGGGCCTTATCCACAGCTTAATAACCTCAGCTGTGCATAAAACAGTGAGTCCTATAACCAGCACACAGCAGGCACCCAGGAAGCATTGGTTCCTCTGTGTTTTGACTTATGACCAAATCTGAGCTTGTGGGAGGCACTATTTTATTATTATTATTTTGTAGTTCTAAAGTGTATCGGCCACCTACTCAGAGGCAAAGACAGCTTCCCCTGGGTGCCAGCTCCTGGGCACGCAACAGGCCCTCAGCAGTCTTTACCTCTGCCTTCCCGCCTGCCAATCCACTGTGCTTTGGGAAAGCCAGGCCTTGACTCTTCAGCCAGCCAAGACACTGCCCAGCAATGCCCATCAGGTCCCAGAGCCCCCGTGATCACTGAAAGCGTGCAGAGCTCCGACCGGCAAGAGAAAATGGTGCCTGTCCTTTCTGGGCTTCTTCATACTATACGCAAAGCTCTGAGCTGTGTGAGGGGGTGGGCTGGGGGAGGGGTGGCTTTTAGAGTCACTCTGCTGTTTCCTAAGGTATAATTATTACTCACGATGACAGTTTGATTAGGAGAGCAGACTCCAGGCTGCAGATTCGGATGCATTTTTACCTGGATGCAAGGGCACAGGAAGAAGAGTGTATCTTCAGGAGACTCTCCGGGGGGCTCTGGTGGGCTGCAGGGATGGGCACTGCCCTAGGTTTCCGGTTTTCCCCAACCCTTTCCTTTTCCCCATGCTCAGGGCCTGAACCAAGATTAGCTGTCACCAACAGCCATGACAGGACCAGGGTTCCCCTTTTACACCTTGGCCAGGGTCTCTAACACTTTCCCCCTCTCCAGGCGTGGCTTCCCTTTCATGTTCTGAACCCTACCCCACCCAAGAATCTGGCAACACTAAAGACCGTCAAAGCGATCTCTTGGGTCCAGATGGGATGGGTGTCCTCCAGGTGGACTGGTGGGGCAGGGGTTCCCGTCCCAGCTGTTTGAGAAAGGTGGAGGCCTTGGGTCACAGTTTGCCCCCGTTTCTAAGCTGGTATGCTTTGTCCCCTGCCCACGTCCTCAGGCATCACAGAGCTCCTCTGCTCTGCAGGAGCGTGTGGAGCTAGAATCTTCCTCCAGGCCTCACCACACTCCACCTGGTGCCTGCCCCTCTCAGGTTCCAAGAGAGGATTCCGCCACACCTGCGCAGACGCTGGCAGTACCTGGTTCCTCCCCTCACAGTGGCGTGTGTTCTGGGCTCTCACACACAGCAGTCAGTTGAGGCCCTTGGAAGGGGTTGACCACGAGCCGGGTTACTGAGCCCTGGACTGGGTGCAGCGGGGGCCTCAGCAGGGAGGGCTTCCTGGGAAGGTGGAGGGAGTGTCCCTCCCGCGCCTGGGTGCTGGATTTGTCCCACTGCTAGCTGGGTGACTTTGAGTAAGCGTCCCTACTCTTCTAAGCTGCCCTTTTCACATTTGGAGATGAAGACGTGGTCCCACCTCACTTATGAGGTCCTTAAAAGAGAAACACGCTGTTTGTGTGAAGATGCCCCACACAGCATCTTGGGAGTTGTCCCAGAGAAGTTTGGGGACAGAAAGATGTGTAGGTCTGAGTCTTGACCTGCTCTTTCCTACCTGTGTGACATTTTAAAATAACGGGACTGCTCCGACTGCCCTTTCCTCACTGGAAACTTGTTCCAGGCCTTCGCGGTCTCCCCTTCCCCACCCTGCACGCTCTTGGGGTTCCATCTTTTCATGCCAGTGTGACAGACTGTGTCAGCAGGTCCGCAGGCTGCCAGGGGCTGTGACACATGACGGGGAATAACTGGCAAGACAGGGATCCGTGATGCCATGAAAGAGGCGCAGAGGGTTACCAGGTTAGAGGACAAGGAGATTCTGGCCAAGAAGTGGGACAGTGCTTCCCAGAGTGGGTGGCAACCGGAAAATCTGTAAGGACAGGTAGGATTTGGCTGTGGGAACTTGGGAGGGGGGTGTGGTCAAAGAAGAGTGTAAATAAAAGCAGAGAGGTGGAAAGGCAGGTCTGGGTGACTCATGTGGGGCGGAGCCCTTGGTGGCGCACAGCGGTAAACCCTAAGAGTGGAGGGAGAGGAGGCCTGGACATGCAGGCAGGCCAGCATGGACAGTGTCTGGAGAACCGTGGGGCCTTGTTGGGAAGTGGGTAGAGAGCTGTTGGAGATGTTGACTTGGGTGGAGGGGCCACAGCGGACTCGGGCAGCAGGTGTGACGTGGACCAGAGAGAAGGGAGCTTGAGTTGGCAGGCGACGAGACAGAGACCGTAAGAGCTGGCATCAGTTGTGTGAGTTGCAGGAGGCTGAGGCAGGAGGATCGGAGGTTCGAAGTCAGCCTTAGCAAGTTAGCATGGCTCGAAGCAACTTAGCAGGACCCTGTCTCAAAACAAAACTAAAAATTAAAATAAAGGCTGGAGTGTGGTGGAGTGGTTAAGCACCCTTGGGTGCACTCCCTGGTATCCAATGTGTGATTTGGGTTGATCTTGGGGTCTGGATGGTCTCTGTGCTTCAACTGGAGGCTTCTACTTTCTTAGAGCTGAAGTTGGTTCTTTGGTGAATTTTAAAACTGTAGGCTTTTGGAAATATCAGATGGTGTAGGTGACACAGGTAATCTGCTAATTCATCTTAATTCTCTTCTTCTTCCACATTCTCTCTCTCTTTCCACATTCTTGATTCACTCATCAGCCCCTTCCTATGGGCCTTATCTTGGAGGCGCTGGGTGCTGATAACTATGGCTCCCCCTTCTTCAGCCCCCCACATCCCCACTTGAGAGGCTCATCTTAAACACTGCAGCTTGGAGACCAGTCTCCTCCTCTCTCCCCCGGTGTCCCTTCCTCCTGGGTCTTTGTTGGTGTCCCTTCCTCCTGGGTCTCCGTTTCTCTCCATGTGGTCCGTACGTTCCTGCAGGCGTAGGTTGGAAGTGGTGACCGTCCCTCCCCTGCCTCCACACCTTCGATTTTTCTTCACTCATATCTTGCCCATCGCTAAATCCCACAGATTCTTTCTTCATGCCTCTCATTCCTTCCTTCCGTACTCAAGCCCAGGCCTTATTACCTAATGTTACCAAATAGTTCTTAAGGACCTCACCTCCCATCCCTCGAAAGTTCCCCAGTGCCTCCGGTCAAATCCAGATTCCCTTACATTGACCCTGACCTTAAGAGCCCTTTCTAGCCCAAAGTCTCTGTACTTTCCAAATGAACCCTTCACCGCAGCCAGCTTGCTCTGCTGAGTCCTGCGTCCTGCCTGGAACACCAGCCCTGACTACCTGCCCCAGTCCCCAGTCCTACCTACTTGTCCTGGGGCTTAGCTGCAGGTCCACCCACTCAAACCCTGAGCTCCCATTGCAGCCTCCCCGCGTCTTCGTATCCTCTGAACTTCCACCATTACCAACCCAGCCTGATGCTAAATTCCCCCAGGACAGGGAAACTCTTTTCATTTTGTTCTCCTTCCTACAATCGGTAAGTTCCCAGGCTAGGAGACCCCGTTTCCCGGGGCCTGAGAATATGACGCCTCCCTCGCTGCACACTCATGCCTGGCTCACCCGAGCGGACAGCAGACGCTGAGCTCTTCCTCATTCCCGGCACCTGGCGTCACAGCAGCCAGTTGCAACACTGAGACACTGAACTGCACATGCCAAGCCTCTTGAGTTCTCCCCCAGGGCCAGGATGCCCGCCTAACCTCTCCTGCAGGTGGAGACTTCCTGTACCCAGAGAGAAGCCCTGGGTCTGCCCCTGAGTCTCCCTATCTATGAGATCTTGCTCTCTCTTCCCCTTTGTCCTCCTGCTTGGAGCCCTCTGGTCCCTTCAAGCAGGGGGAAGGTGAGCTGATCCAACTGAGAGTGGCTTTGCACTGGGAAAACAGGAGAGAGACTCCCAGGTTTTTAGAGACCTGGACCTTGACCTAGGAATGTGCATGGACCTATCACTTGCTACACCGATGGACTCTGAGCCCTCGGCTCCTGCAGTGTCAAGAGGGAAAAACACTTCACGCATACTTCCCCCATTATCTGCAGAGGGGGCCGCCATGGCTCCCAGCCTGGCCTCTGGGCCCTCTCCCTCCTCCTTCACCTGACTCTTCCTGCACTCCTGTGCCGAAACCTCTGCCCCTGCCTGTGTTCACACCAGGACTCCTGAGGACAGAGATCCCTAGGTTAGTGCTGCTTCCTGGCCACCCTACCACCAGCCCCTGGCTGAGTCACCTGAGAAAGCCTGGGTGACCCTCAGGACTCTCATTTGTGTACATGATAAGGGGGTTGGGGACTTTTTAATAAGAGGAAAACTTTCTTTAAAGTAGATGGTAGATGGAAGGAAGCCCAGGGTATAAACCAGGTTAGAGACTCTTCCAGGGCTGAAGTTGGGGGAGGTGCCAGCCAGGCCCCCAGCTCTACCCCACAGCGGCCCCTGGGATCCTCCTTGAGGTCTGGGTTGGGGAGTGCATTAATTATGGACAGACTGTATGCATTGTTGAGGTGGGGGCTGCGTGTGTT
>PVKS010032927.1:0-22155 GCA_004027875.1 Aplodontia rufa | reverse complement strand
CTGTGGTACATTTATACCATGGAATATTACACAGCAATTAGAAACAATGACCTTGCAGCCTTTGAGGGTAAATGGATGGTTATGGAAGAGATCATGATGAGTAAAATCAGCTTAACCCAGAGATCTAAAGGTCGATTGTCTCCACTCATAGGTGGAGGTGGGGACTAGACCCTGGACAGTGAGAAAGCTGGTCTAGTAAAATGAGTTAAATCCAGATAAGATGTAATGCTTTACAATCTAATACTTTTATTTAGAATTATAAAGGGAAAGGGAAGGGAGGGATAAGGGAGGGTAATTGGGGGGGGGCACTCCTGGAGATAATTGCAATATCCAGAATATTTACACATTTTACACACATTTTATATTATTTTGTTAAAATCGTGTAAGTTTGTTCAAAAAATAATAATAAAAAAATGTATTTATATAATCCTGAAAATAAAAGATGCAAATATATACAAAAAAAATAAACAAATAAAAATAAAAACACTGTTCTAGAGCTGTGGTAACAAAAATAGCATGGTATTGGACACAGACATGAAGTCCAATGGAAGAGAATTAGAAGATACAGAGACATACTCACAAATCTATAGCTGTCTGATATTTGACAAAAGTGCCAAAAATATATCTTGGAGAAAATATAGCCTTTTCAACAAATGGTGCTGGGAAACTGGCTAGCTATATGCAGAAAAAATGAAATTAGATCCTTATCTTTCACCCTCCGCAAAACTCAAATAGAAATGAATCAAATCTTTTTTCATGAAATAAATATCATCGGGGGGATTCATTTTTTATCTCATAAAACTTTCATAGGTATGTCCTACAAATGTAATGTTTTCAAATTCTTGGCTATCTTCAGTCAACTTTAACTCACAAACTTAGCTGTTTTAACTTGAGTATGTTACTTACCTTCTCTGAATCTTTGGTGCCTTGTCTGATATTGGTACAATAGCTATTGAAAAAATGCAAAGAGTAAATGAGGAAAAAAGTGTAAAGTTGTCCGTGGACAGTGGGTTAATTTTTCTCTCTTTATCTATATTGATGCATGTACACAATGTAGGAAAAAATTAATTTTTCTATTCTATAAGTGGGAGAAATGAATTTCCATGTAAATGGGAGGATTTTTATGAATTTTATGTCTTTATCAGGGAAACATTTAATTTTTTTAGGAAAACTTAGTGTGCCCTAGGTTATCTTATTTAAGCTGTCCTTAAAATTCAGTTAATTAGCCACTTACAGTGGAGCACACGTGTAATCCCAGTAGCTCAGGAGGCTAAGGCATGAGGATTGGAACTTCAAAGCCAGCCTCAGCAATTTAGTGAGGCCGTAAGCAGCTCCACAAGACCCTGTAGCAAAATAAAAAATAAAAAAGAGCTGCGGACATAGCTCAGTGGTTAAGTGCCCCTGAGTGCAATCTCTGGTTTAAAAAAATCTAATTTTTATCACCTGACATTAACATTTATCATTTCTCTACTTAAGTTCCTATCACTCTTGCTATTTTGGTGAGTCCTTCAATATACTTGGGACTTCTGTCTCTGGAAACCTAAGTCACTAGATATTTGCTGTCTCTCCATGATAGATACCTACATCTGTATCTGATCTCGAGACTTAGAATTTGGTAAATTTTAACCATAGGTTTAAAAATAAATGATGGAGACTATGAATTCAAAACAGATCACAATGGTTATGAGTTTTCCTTCCTTTTTTTTTCTTTCTTTCTTTACTTATTTTTTTGGTTTGGTACCAGGGATTGAACCAGAGGGGCTTTTATGTTTTTATTTTAAGACAGGGACTCACTAAGTTGCTGGACTGATTTTCAACTTGATTTATGCCATCCTCAACTTCCCAAACTGCTAGGATTATAGGCATATACCAACACATCCAGTAGTTACGTGCTCTAAAAGACAATTTTCAAAAAATGAGTGACCTCAGATATCAGGCCAGCATCTGCAGGTACAACCTCTGGACCATGGGTCCCAGACTGCTTAGCAGACTCAGGTTCCATGTCCATCCCAATAGATTCCTGCATCAGGCCAGCCTCCACAGAATCAGGATATAGAAACACTCCTTCAGATTCAGTTTCCAGGTCTGTCCCAGAGCCAGCAAGCCAGCAAGGACCCAATTGGCAAGACAGTCTCCATAGTGTGGATATGCTCTGTACCCAAGGTACAAGCTTAGTTCAGTGCATGCAGAATTAGGCTGACCCCAGTAGACCCTGAACCCAGACTGGACCCCATTGACCAAGACTCCAGGTTCAGTCCTGAGAACCCAGCTTTCAGGTGCATTCCAGAAACTAGCCAAATCTTTAGACTCAAATTTATGGTCCACCCAGCACCCTTGTGGACCCAGACCTCAGGTCAACGCCTGTGGACATAGGTTCCATATTTGACCTCACAGGTACAAACACTAGGCCCATCCTCACAATCAAGACAACATGTACACCCCAGAAGATTCTCATACTGGACCAATTCCCTTGGACCCAGACCCACCCTTTAAGATACAACTCTGCCCATAAGCCTAACTCCACAGACCTAGCCATCAGACTCATGCAACAGCTTACCCAGTTTCTCAACCAGTCTATCTGAGGACTCCAGCAATAATCTGCCCATGGAGAATACCACGTGGACTGCTCTGAATCTTTAATGACCAAAGGATAAAGATCTGTCCCTGCAGAAAGCAGTAAGTGAAGACTGGACTATGTGTCTATTTCTTCAAATGCACAGAATGCATTTGAAGGATCACGTACAATCAGGGAAACACAATCCTAGCAAAAGAATAAAATAAAACACCAGCAATTGACCCGAAAGAAATGGAATTGACAGATCACCTAACAAAGGATTTAAAATAATCATTTTAAGACTATGTTATTGTAGTTCTTTCAGTGAAGTATAAGAAAATACACAAACATAATGAAACAAAAACCAAGAAAATAGTATATATGAACAAAATGAATCAGGAAAAGAAACCAGAAAGAGAACAGAAATTCTGAGCTACAGAACAAAATACTGAACTGGAAAAATTCATAATGTGCTAAAACAGCAGACTTGATCAAGCAGATTAAAGAATAAGTGAACTCAGAAAGAGGCATTTGAAATTACTGGGTCTGAGGTAAACATAGAAAAATAGAAAAGAATAAAGGGACTATGGAAATTATAGGACAGCATCAACTAAACTGTAAAATACATTATGTATCTTCCTGAGTGAGTAGAGAAAGAGAAAACTGCAGAAAGTTTATTCAAGGAAATTATGACAGCCAGGCCCAGTGGCACATACCTGTAATCTCAGCAGCTCAGAAAATGGAGGCAGGAGGAACACAAGTTCAAATCCAGTTGAAGGGATTTAGTGAGTCCCTGTCTCAAAATGAAAAAAAAAAAAAAAAGGCTGTGTTTGTGACAAGGCTCAGTGATTGAGCATCCCTGGGTTCAATCTCTGGGATATTTGCAAAAGGGATATTTCCCATATTTGCAAAAGGAAATGAACATCCAGCTTCATGGAAAACACCAACCAATTAATAAAACATAAAGAAATTTCAAGATATTTTCAACTATAAAAATTAATGGCAGGTGGATACAGTAGTGCATACCTATAACCCTAGTGGCTTGGTAGGCTGAGGCAGGAGGATCCCAAGTTCAAAGCCAGCTTTAGCAACTAAGGGAGACCCTGTCTTAAAATAATAATAAATAGGACTGGGAATGTGGGTTAGTGGTAAGGCTGCTTTGGGTTCAATCCCCAGTAAACAAACAAACAAAACAAATAAAAAAGTTAAGGGTAGACAAGAAAAATGGGTTTCTTTTTGTTGTTTTTAATTTAAATTTATTTGAACATACATAAAATTGTAGATTTTATGTGATACAAGTGATGTTTTGAAACATATGTATTGAAGAATGTTTAAACCCATTTAATGTATCTCCTCAAATATTTATCATTTATTTAGAGTGAAATATTTAAAATCCTTCATTTAAAAATACACAAGGTTATTATTATTGTATATAGTTACCCTACTGTGCAATAGATTGCCAGAAATTATTACTTCCGGGGGCCAGCCCCAGCTGAACTCTTGGGTCCCCAAAGGAAGAGCAGAGTGGGACGACTTGAACCTCCAGGGCAAGTTGCAAGCAGACACAGTTCCCTGCTTGAGCAAAATGCCGTCTGTTCTTTATTGTTGAACGTTTTTATACAGGTGCACAAACAAGGCTTTCATTATCTGCTTCATTATACAATTCTCTTTTCAGTTTCCCAGTAAACTTAAAATATTGACTATTAGTACAATTCATGTCCTCAACCTCCCCACCACAATGACCATATGTATAACTATTTGGTTTAAACTGTTTCAGAGCATCAGAAATGAAATTACTTAAAGCATCAGCTATTAGTACAATTCATGTCCTTGACCTCCCCACCACATTGACCATATTGTTTAAACCTGCTTTTACAAAGGACAAAGACCAAACCTTTCCCCAAATTCTGTCTCCCTAAATTCCTCCAGATGTTTCTACAAACCATTATCTCACTGGATAAAAGAAGCACTTAAAGGTCACTGTACTGCATTAGTCTAGAAGCCCTATCTTAGCATAAATGAAAAGTTTCTTAATTAGCTAGACTTTGATAAAGGCTATTATAACTCCTATACCCTATTAACTACTAACCTAAAACTATTTTGTTATTGTAACCTTACCAAATATTCTATAGCTATCTTAGATTCTATAAATGTTAATCCTATAAAATATCTGTGCATCCTAACTTAAGGGCTAAGAAGTTAAAGCCTAACCTTTGAAAGACAAAAAGGGTAAACATGTCTTATTTTATTTACTGCTAAGGAGTTAAAACTCAACCTCCACTAAGCCAGGAAAGGCAAATATGTCTTATTTACTGCTAAGGGTTTAAAATAATCTCTGTAATAACAGGAAAGGTAAACCTAACTTTCTCACTCAAAGTTCAAACTACAATGTGACCACTCAGGATAGTTTTGGTAAATGTTTCACATATATTGTTTCTTTTGTTCCTTAGTTCTAATTATTTTGCTTTCTATTTCCAATTTTGTTCTAAAGTCAGTATAGCTATGTTTTCCATGATTTCTATATGTGTTATTACAAGTATTCTTCTCAACAATCCGTAACAGTTGTCTAAGCAATGGAATTCTTGTAACAGAGAGTGTCCAGTTTGAGTAAATTCACAATACATATAATTACTAGAGCACAGCCAATTCCTAGAAGGGATGGTTTTGTCAATTTCCAGGGCTGGCTTTGCCTAGCCCATCCCCAAGTTTGGATTTTGTCAGAAGAACTTCGGTGGACATTGCCTCTTCCATATAACTCCTATTTAAGTGTAATTTAATGACTGTTGTTCACATTCTCTACAACTCTATGCACCTGAATTTTCTCAGCCTCTGGTAACTATTGTTCTACTTTCAATTTCTATGAGTTCAATTTTTAAAAAAGCTACATATGAGTGAGATAATGTGGTATTTGTCTTTCTATGTCTACCTTATTCAGCCCCATCCATGTTTTTGAAATGACATGATTTCATTCTTCTTTATGACTGAATAGTATTCTATTGTGTATATGTAATAAATTCTATGCATTCATAGATTGATGGACACTTAAGTTGAACCCTTCTTGGCTGATGTGAAGAGTATTGCAATACACATGAGTGCACTTCTCTCTCTCTCTCTCTCTCTCTCTCTCTTTTTTTGAAACAGAGAGGGGATAGTGAGAAAGAGAATAAATCAATTTTATTTTTTCATGTGACTTTCATTGCTTTGATACTTCCTTGTGTACGTGGTGCTGGGGTTAGAACCTGTGTACTTCCACATGCCAGGCTAGCACCGTAACTGCTGAGCCACCACTCCAGTCCTGTAGATGTCTTTTTGAAATGCTGATTTTATTTCCTTTGAATATATACACAGCGGTTGGATTGATGGATTATATAATAGTTCTTAACTTTCTGAGGAATATCCATACTGCTTTCCAGTAGCTTTATTGTTTTAAATTCCCACCAAGAGTATAGGAATGTTCCATTTTCCCCATATCACCTACATTTGCTATATTTTGTCTTTTTTGATTACAGCCATTCTAACTATTGTGAGAGGATATTTCATTGTGCCTTCAATTTGCATTTCACTGATAATTAATGATGTTGAGCATTTTTAATGCACTTATCTGTAAGTTTTCTTTAAGAAATTTCTAGATGGATGCATTGTTAGTATTGAAATCAGGTTGTTTGTTTACCTGTAAGAACACACATGGACTGAATATGAAACAATGGGGAAAAAGTTCTATTTACATGAAAACCAAAATGGAGCACATATAGTTAAATCTATGTCATATAAAATAGGCTTAAGTCAGCACCTTATAAATAAAGAAAATTATTATATAATAATGAAGGAATCAATTGGACAGGAAAATATAATTATTATAACAATGTATGTACCCAACAAGTCAGAATCTAAATATATTTTAAAAGTATTTACAGAACCATTACTACCAAAACAATATACAAATTCAAAGTAATCCCCATCAAAATACCAATGGCATTTTTCACAGAAAGAGAAAAAAAATATGAAGACCAATGGAATAGAATGAAGACAACTGATACTTAACAAAGGTGTCAAAAATATATGTTGAAGAGAAAAACCTTTTTAACAAAAGGTGCTAGGAAAATTGGATACCCATATGTAGAAAAATGAAACTGTTAGGCTGGCTGGGGGAGTGACTTCAGTTAAGACACAGAGGCCATGCTGGGGGCATGGCCTAAGGGGCAGGGCAAAGGGCAGCCTGCCTGTGAAAAGAACAGCCAATCAAGATGCTGGCAGACAAGCTCCAATGGACTGATGGACCCACCAGCCAATCTCTGAAAGACCAACCCCATCATCAACTCCTCCCAGTTAACCAACAAAACCAGCTGGCTGGCGAAAGTCCAGTACCATTTTCCCTGTGTGCCATTCTCCCTGCTGGTGGACACTTCCCATGCCCACCCTCATTATGGCAGCGCAGGTGAAATTGGCCTGAGAGCAACAAATCCTTGTAAACATCTCCGCCTGAATTTACACCCGTACCATCATTATTCTTTTTTCTTATTTTTACAGAAACTAGATTCTTATCTCTATATATACAAAAATCAAATCAAAATAGATTAAAAAAAAGAATTAGACAAGAAACCTCACACCTGTTAAAATAAAACATAGGATCAACATTCCATCATATTGTTGCAGGCACTGGCTTCCTTAGAAAGACCTCTAAAGCTCACAAAATTAAAAATCAATAAGTAGGACACCATCAAATTTAAAAGTTTCTGCACAGCAAAGGAAAACAAAGTAGGAAGAGAGAAGATATAGAATGGGAGAAAATCTTGACCAGCTCCTCCACTTATAGGGAATTGAAATCCAAAATATACAAAGAACTCAAAAAACAACCCAATCAATAAGTGGATAAAAGAACTAAACAGACATTGCTCAAACAAAGAAATACAAATGGCCAATATATGTAAAATGTCAAACATCTCTAGCAATTAGGGAAATGCACATCAAAATACATTGAGATTTCATTTCATTCCAGTCAGACTGACAAGTGCTGGCAAGGATGTGAGGAAAAAGTTCACATTCATATATTGTTGATGGCACTGCAAATTAGTACAATTAGTCTGGAAAGCAGTATGGAGATACCTTTAAAAAGTAGGACTAGAACCACCACATTTCCCAGTTATACCCTCTCTTTAGTATATATCCAAAGGAACTAAAGTCAGCATACTCTAGTAATTTTAACTTCAATGTTTACAGCAGCATAATAGCCAGATTGTGGAATAAGCCCTGATGCCCATCAATAGATGACTGAATAAAGAAAATGTGAAATGTTGCATATAAACACAATGGAGTTTTTACATTACAATAAAGAATAACAAAATAACGGCAATTGTCAATAAATGAGTGGAGATGGAGAAAATCATGCCAGACTCACAAAATCAAGGATCAAATGTTTTCTCTCATATGTGGAAGCTAGAGCAAAATAAAAGAAGGCAGAAGGAATCAGATAGCATAAAAATATATGGAAGATTGGAGAATGGGAGGGAGAGGAACAAGAAAAGGAGGAAATGTGGACTAGATTTAAGAAAATAGTATGTGCATGTATAAATATACACCAGGAAATTTTTACCTTTATTTATGTGTAAAAAAGCATCGATCAAAGATAAATGAGCAAAAGGAAGATCCCAGGCTGGAGAGGTGGCTCAGGAGTAGAGCATCTGCCTGGCATAAGCAAGGACCCAGGTTTAAATCCAAGAACCACATACACAACTGAGTGTCAGAAAAACAAAAACCAGAATAAAAAAAAAAAAGATTCTCTTTCCTATTCTATCTCTTAAAAAAAGAAGAGCCATAGATGAAGTGTTATTGTCAAGGTTTCCAATTGGGGTCCAGGTTCTTGGTGTCCTAAAGAAATGTGCAAGACACTACAAGCAGCAGGTAATGTACAGATATATTGAAGATTAAGACAGAAGTAGCACTCAGTAAGGCAGAGAGGGTCAAGGCTTTAATGGCTGTAAATTAGTGTCTTATATGCTGAGCTGTGAGGTGGACTCTTATACCACTGGATTGAAGATCTTACCACATTTGCTCCCACTGGTTATCTTATGATACCTGAATTGAATATTGTCCAATTTTCCACCATTGGTTACTTTAGAAAAACTAATTAGAATACTCTCCAAATTACTCCCATTGTTACTATTAAAATACTAAACCTGTGGGGCTAGAACAGTGGCTCAGCAGTTACTGTGCTTGCCTGACATGCACAAATACACGAGTTCAAATCCCAGACCATGTACACAACAAAGTCTCAGAACAACGAAAGCCACAGGAAAAACTAAATCAAGTTGATTCTCTCTCTCTTTCTCTCTCTCTCTCCCTTCCTCTCTCTCTCTCTCTTTCTGTCTCTCTCTCCTTTTAATTAAACCTGTGGTGGAGTTCTACTGGTGTTAAGTCCTTAGGGGTAGGAATTGTCATGGTAATAGGACTTAGAGTAAACAGGTAAAGAGGGACATTACTCATTTCCCTGACTTTTCCTTCAACCTTCAATGGAATTTTTCTTATACCCTGCTTCCACCATTTTGTTGTCTCTGAACTCTTACCTAACAGAACAGGGGAAATGGAGTAAATCAAATGTAGTAAATCAGATTTCATGCATGTATGATTTTGTCAAAATCAACCCAACTTGTATACATAAGTATAATGTCCTACTTAAAGAGACAGACACACACACACACACACACACACACACACACACACTCACATGAATTCCAGCACAGCATGGTGATAAATGAAGAGTGAGCTGGAGGCCTGTGAATGGGCTGCAGCTTCTGCCCTGCAAATACCTGGGGCTCCCAGGGCACCTACACACTGTCGTGCCCAGGCTGTGAGGGACCCGCAAGCCTCTCCCCACATCTGGATGACCTGATGGCAGCCGCGACCTCTTGCAGCCTGGACCCCCTGGGCTGCCAGGTCTCCCAGCCCAGTCCTGTCCAGCCCAATCCTGTCCAGCCCAGTGCAGGCCGCCACTGAAGACATGGGAGGGCATGGCATGGCGATAAGGGTGGCCACCAGACCAGGTGGAGGCCAGTAGGGGCTTGGAGGGTCCCAGAGGGCAAGTGCACATTTGAAAGCTCGCCCAGGTTAGACAGGGGAGCCAGCAGGCAGATCGGGGCCCTGTGTAACACTGGGTGCCTGTTCCCTGAGACCTCACCTGGTCCCTAAGGCAACAAAGGCCTTAACCGTCCTGGAAGGCGAGCGAAGCTCCACCCAGCAACCGTGGAACTTTCATTACCGTCGTTGGGCGGTTAGTCCTCCTTCCATCCAACTCAGAAACGTTAGCCGAAACACCACTTTTGGTCAACTGGAAATGCCCACTGCCTTTGGGGATTTACAGTTCGTTTGTAGAGGACCTGTGTACATAATATGAAAAAACTGCTCTCAACTTTTCCCCAACATTTTGAAAGAAAATTTTTGTTACATTTGGACGCTACATGTAAAGAGGTCATCCACATATGGTGGAGTTAGGAAATAACATGGCTTGTGAATAACCATTTAAAAAAAAAAAAACAAAGTGACTTTGAAATGGAGTTGTTAGACCACCTCTAGGAGCAACACTTGTCCACGTTTGTTCAGAGGATTAAGAGGACATGGAGAAGACTTTAAACATAAGAAGAAGGTCCTGTGCTAGAGTGGTTATGTGTAAAATACTTTTTTTTCTTTTTTCTTTTTGTTTTAACCATTGTTTTGTGTGTGCATTTTATTCCTCAGTATTGTATATGTAGTTGACACAGGTAAGCACTTTTTTGAAATATTTATTTTTTTCTAGATGTTCTGAAGCTTGTGATAGATGTTTAAAGTAGTGGTAGTAAAATATAATATATTTTATAAATGACTTTTTGGTAAAATTCTTATGAAATGATTTGAGGGGTGATAGCCAAAACCCATCAAGTGATACACCTTCTGTGCTAGTTCTTTGGAGCTCTATGCCAGTGTGCTTACAATGACCTGAGAGTAACCATTGTTCCTTATGTCCATGTGTTGTTTCACTTTTCTCTATAGAGAGAAAAGTATGTACATATATGTACATACTTTATCTAAAGGACATAGGAGTCATAATCTACATCTAGTCTTTCCACATCTTAAAGAGGTTGCCAGTGTATAACAAAAGTAGAATTTGTAAACATATTTTGCACGCTTTGTGTTAAAAGTCCTAGGAAAGATTGTCTTCTTTAAAGTATAACCGACTGTATTGGTAAGAGGCAAGAATCCTTTTTTTTTTTCAGATCATTTCTTTTTTATTTTTATTTATTTATTTTTAATTCGTTCAACATTGTCTTAGATATTGGAGGGAATCATTGTTACATATTCCTGCATAGATGGTTATTGACAAAGTAAATTAAGGCCGATACTAGTTCAGGATCTCCCCTCTTCAACAATTCCCTGCTCCCATTCCTCCTTTGTTTTATTCTCATGTTATAGATAGAAAAAATCATATACATGTGTATTAGCTTTGAATTTTCTGATCCTCTCTGCCTGCCTGTGTATAGTTGGGGTTCTCATGGGAGTCAAGAGTTCCCAGCTGCATTGATAACCCCCCTAATCCCTCCCTCCCCTCGATGTTCCCCTCCTTTCTCCTCCCAGCTTCATAGTTATGGTTCCTCCTGCTTATGTGAAAATTCACCTATATTGAGTTTATTTCTGAGGTTAGCTAACTTTCAATCTGTCTTTAGACATTTTTTAATTAGAGTTATTGTACATATGTCAAGTTTATCCAATACTGTCATGTACATAGTGGACAAATTGAGTCCTTACTTGAAGCAGCTAGTCTATCTAGATGTTTAGAAGGGCTCAATATATGTTAAATGTGGAGGTAGTAAAAGATCACTTTACAAATATATTTTTGCTAGAATTCATATGAAATATTGTCTTTGGGACTGAAACTGATTACCTCTGTGAGCAACAGAATACAATTTAACTATTTAGTGATGTGGAGGAGGTGGGAGGGAAGCAATTGCAAAAGACAATATTTTAGTGTATTCATAATTGGACATTTTCAGACATCTTTTTTCTGTATGGTTTATGCATTTTGTTTTGCTGTGTATATAATGGATAAATGAGTCCCATTTTGCAATATCTAACCTCTAGATGCTAAAGAAGTTGCCAATGATTGATGAAGTAATTTGTTAAATTAGCACATGTTGTTTACTTTGTGATGAAATTCATAAGGAAGCTTTTCCTCTGTAGACTTCTGGATATTAATTTGTTCATCTCTAAACATAACATATGCCTATATTTCTCCACCGCACTGGAAGTAGAAGTAGAGAAGATAGGCAGGAGAGAAAGGTTCAAGGACAAAAATCTCATATTAGAAGATACTTCAGATTATAAACATTGCTACACGTATAATTTTATTTACCAATGCTTTGTGCACAGTGGAAAAGATCTTATGTGGAATATCTAGTCCTTCTATATTTTTAGAAGTATTTAATATATTTAAAAGTAGAAGTAGAATAAAACATTTTCTAATTTTTAAAAAGTGATGGGAAATACTGTTTGGAATTCTCAAATCACATCTGAATAGTATACTGTCTGTACTTACTCATTGGTTTGAGACAGGTAAGAGAGAGGAAGTTGCAAAATGTGTTATATTAGAGTGTGCTAGAAAATTTAAGTTTAGCCATTATCCTGTAATGTGCATTTCATTTAACTTCGCTGTATACATTGTATGTATATTGAACAAAAGAGTCTCAATTTTACAATATCTAGTCTTTAGATATTAAAGAAGTTGCCAATGTGTGCAAAAGTAGAGTTAATAAAGTAATACATTTTATACACTTTATATTAAAATTCATGGAAAGGCAATCTTCTGAAAAGAACTTTTGGAAGAGAAATTGTAACATCACATCTAAGTGACACTTGTGTGCCTATAACACATGTGACATAGAAGATGAGAAAATGGAAGAAATGAAGATTCTAAGGCAGAATGATCTTACTTAGAAGATGCTTTCAAATACAACTATTGTGATATGTGTGCAGATTATTCAACACTACTATGTACAAAGTGGATTACCTTAAGTCATTATTTGAAACATCTAATCTTTCTAGATATTTAGAAATATGCAGAAAGTATGTTAAAAGTACAGATAGCAAAAAAAATTTTTTAATTTTTTTGTCAATATTCTTAACAAAATATTGTATTTTGGAAATGGAATGATCAAAACACTTCTATAAGCAGTACACATTATATTTGTGAAGGTTCAGGGAGGAAGGAGGAAAGGAAAAATGTAAAGAGCCTTTACCAATGTTGGCTGTGAAGCAAGACTAACCATTATTCCTTAAGTCTATGAATTTTGTTTTACAGTGCTGTGCAAATAGTATATATAAAGTACAAATGAATCTTAATTTCATCTAGTCTTTCAAGATGTTAAAGAGGTAGCCAGTGTATGACAAATAGTTAGTAAACTAATATGTTGAGTCTACTTTGCATCAAAATAAATAGAAAAGTTGGGGAGGCAGGCTGGAGCAGCAGCTCAGTGTTTAGAGTGCTTGCCTGGCATGAGCAAGGATTCAAGTTCAAACCCCAGCACCACATACACAAACAACTAGTGTTGGAGAAACAAAGGCCAGATGAAAATAACCTGATTCTCCCTTTCTCTCTCACACTCTCTTAAAAAAAAATAAAAAGAAAAGTTGGGGATATTGTTAAGATGGCAGATGCAAGCTAAGGAGTAATTCCCAGGTCTCCTCAAGACACCAAAAGGAAGCAGTGAATAAGGGCACAGTGGAGAGTTGGGGGACAACATGAATATTGTAAGACTCTGTCTGCATAGTCTGAGACTTGGAGAGATGAGAGGTTGGGCTGCCTGACTGGAAATCAAGCTCATAGAGCACTAATCCCTGATCTCTAAACAGTGGAAGTGAGGGGGGAAGGATACCAGAGAGAATAATATTAGGGGAATACACATTCTCTTTAGCTCTTCTACTTAAAGAAACGTTTGGATAAATAGTCGACATGTAAAGCACAAAGAGAAAAGAGATAAGATGTGCTGAGAACAAACATGGACAGGTTGAAACCAAGTCTTGAAGAGATGGCTGGGCCAGGGTCTGCAGCCATCTTGTGGCAGCACCTGCAGTGGACCAGTAAACACATTGGATCAACATGGCTGGTGACTTCCCATGCCCAGACAGTTGCAAAGTGAACCAAGGGGGGAAGCCCTTGAAGTGGGCTGTCTAGGGTGTCTGGCTGGAGGGAACATCTATTGGACCACTACTTGCTATGGATCACAAATGCCCCTTCCCACCTCCCCCAAACTGCATGCAGAGGGAACAGAGTGGGCTGGTGGGATTCAGTTCCAGAGAGGTGACTAAAGTGTGTAAAGACCCTCTCAGCATCCAAGAATCAGCTGCTCCCACCCAGCACAGCTTCCCACTCACCACTTGACTCAGAGGCCAGCTTTTCTCTGACCATGTGAGGACAGATTCATCAGTTCCTAATAGCACTGACACTTGGGAGAGATAACGCAGGAAGCCTGGAGGCTGCAACCATCATTGCTGTACCACACCGGAGGTCAAATATCAGGTGACATACAGAAACAACAGGGAACTGCCAGAGGAAGGGGGCTGATACCAGTCTTAATAGGTATCTGGACCATGACTGCAACCAGGAAGTGACAGGGCATCATTTGGAAACATAGCAAACACAGAGTCACTTTAAAGCCTGCAACCTATATTCTCCATTATTAGAAACAACCAAGACATCACACTGTAACTTCTGAGTAATCAGCAGTGGGACCCTGAATTGGCAAACCAGAAGCTACTGGTAAGAAATTCAGAACAACTAAAGAACTGACTTCTCTGCCCCTGAAAATTGGAAGACAATCATAATCATGATTAATGAATATCTGTTAAATGTCCAAACCCAAGTGAAATCCTAACCATGAAACAAAAAGAATCTTCAGTACTTTGATATGGAACATAATAAGTCTAACATCTAATTTGATCATTTAAGTACCTTAACTTAAATAATTGTTAGCCTAATACCAGCATAGAACCTATAACCCACTTGAATTATTTCATTTAATGGTTTAAAATGTTAATTGGAATCAATCTTCCTTTCTTTGTTTTCCTAGCTCTAGCTAGTACCTGCTTCTCTCACGCCCATTCATCCTCAAATATTATCTAACTCAAACAAAAAACACACACCTACCTATCCTTTTTAACCTACTGTAAACTACTCTATCTTAGCTTCACCATCTCCTCTTTCTCTCTATCTTACCTTGGTGTAAATTAACAATTATTAACTTCTCTCTTTTTCTCTCTGTCTCCTGTCCTCCTTTTTTCCTCTTCCATCTATCTAACCAATTTTGGTTCCTTCCTCCTTCGAGCACTCACTTAAGATAACAGTAAGGTTACTAAATGTAACTACTAATATTTTGACCTGTTCCAGAACTTTATTATAAATTTATATCTGAATTCCATGAGCAGAAAAGAACAATAGAATAAAAGTTTTGCTCTTGTCAGATGAAATAGAATGAGGCTTGGCTCAGAAGGGGCTACAGTAAATAACTTGCAGTGGTATCTCTTTAAGTGGTGGTGCAATTGGGATCAACAGAGATCACACACTGAATTAAAATACCAGTGTTTAGAAGTCCACCCATCCAGGGCTCTTACGAAAAAGAAGCTCCCAAATAATTTTTCATGTAGAAGAAGAAATCAGAACAGTACTGATAGATGAGTAAACACACAAACAATATGAAAAAGCAAGGGAAGAAATCATCACAAACAACCCTTAATTCTTCAACAACAGATATCAATGACACCATAGTGGAAGAAATATCAGAGAAGGAATTTAGAAGATGCATGTTTAAATTGTTCTATGAGGGGGCTGGAGCAGTGGCTCAGTGGTTTCGGTGCTTGCCTGGCAAGCACAAGAACCTGGGTTCAAACCCTAGCACCACATACACAACTAAGTGTTGGAGCAACTAAACCCATGTGAAAAACTAAATAAATTTGCTTCTTTAAAAAAAAAAAGAGTTCTCATTGGTTATTCTTTAAAATATAAACAAATAAATAAATTGGTCTATGAGTTAAAAGATAATGTAAGGAGAGGGAATGCAAGAAGTGAAAGATCACCTTAATTAGGAGACAGAGATTCTAAGAGTCAAATGGAAATCTGCAAAATGAATCAGTAAAACTAATTCAAAATTAAATGGAAAGACTTTCAGGCCTCAAAGGCAAAGTATATAATATTAAAAATAAAGTCAACCAAAACAAGAGTTAACAATGAGATCATCAATAGAATATTCAAGAAATCTGGGACAATATTAAAAGGCATAACTTAAGAATTACTGGAATTTATGAAGGCTCTGATATATAAACTAAAGGAATGCATAATCTTCAATGAAAAACAACTGGAAACTTCCAATCCTTAAATCCTTAAGAATGAAGTGGAAATTCAAATTCATTTGGTATATAGGACTCCAAATATACAAACACACAAAATTGTACTACAAGTCACATTGTCTCATTAAAATATTTCATGAGGAAGAAATGAACAGTAAAAATGAAAACCAACATAAGGACTCATTACACTAGAAGAATAATAAATGAAAAGGAATCAAATCCAATTTAAACATGAGATAAGTGAAAATGGTAGGAAATAAAGATTATCTCTCTATAATAACATTAAATGTAAATGGGCTAAACTCTTCCATCAAAAGACATAGGTTGACAGATTGGCTTAAAAACAATATCCAACAAAATGCTGCCTTCAAGACAATCACAAAGGCAAAGACATCCATAGACTGAAGGCAAAGGAATGGGAAAAACATACCATTCACATGGTTTTTTCAAACAAGTAGGGGTTACTATTCTCATATCAATAAAGTGGACTTCAAACCAAAGTTAATTGGAAGAGATAAAGAAAATCATTTCATACTACTCAAGGGAATAATACATCAATGGGATACATTGATCATAAATATTTATGTCCCAAACAAAGGAGAATCTATGTACATCAAACAAACTGTTTTCAATTTTAAGAACCAGATGGACCACAATACAATAATTCTGGGTTATTTTTTTTTTCTTAAAAATAGCCTTAGCTTTATTTGCTCATTTATTTTTTTCCACCTGCATGTTACTACATGAGAATCTTAAATAGTATTTCTTAATTTATTTTTTAAATTTTTAAAATTTTATTCAGAAATTTATTTGTTGAACAATCAAACAAGCTTCTAATGAAATAATATATATATATATATATATATATATATATATATATATATATATTCTGAAAATTAGATTTACCCCAAAGACCCCAATTACTCACCCTTATCCCTAACCCCCCCTTCCCAAAAATATCTCTACAAATGTCTTAGGTTGTATGACATTATACCTTATCCAGATTTCATCAATGGACAGATCATACCAAAAAAAAACCAAAAAAAACTAAAAACTCTATAGAACTAAACCATAAAATTAACAATTTGGAACTTACAGACATATTTAGAGTAATTCATCCATCAAAAACTGAATTCAGGAGAGGCTTTCAAGATGGCAATCTGAAGAGAAAAGGCTTCCCCAGCACCTCTGAGACTGAACAGGAAATCCCCAGCTTTTCTCCAGTATTTTGAGGTGCATTTGGGGGATTAGCAACTTGAAACACCAGTCCTAATCTTCCCAGTGGTTTTGAGGAGCAGTGACTTAGGAGCGACCAGGGGAATCTCTTTTCTTTTCCGTCCCGGCTGAGAAGTGGCAGCGGCTGTGATTGCTCTCCCTTGCTTACATTCTGCCTGGGACTGGGGTGAGGGGACCCACCACCTGCAAAAACTTCAGCACAGAAAACCCACAGTGCTTTAAAGAAAGTGTATTTGCAAAGTCACTTCCTGGGCCTGTTCTCTGGCGGCAAGATCAGTGTCTGGAAGCTGCCTGAATACAGTCACAGAGTAGCAGGCTGCGCTGCGGAAGCAGGTGCAGGAGCTGTGAGGGCATGGGAGTCGAGCATCCATCTTTTAACCCCTGGTAGGATTTCACTCTCCTTGTCCGAACAGGGCCAGGCCTCCTTAGCTTTGCAAAGCTGCGTCTGGAGCCAGCCTAGACCATAGGCTGAATCAGGATCAGAAGGCTTGGCTCAGGCCCAGAAGCAGGTGTGGGAGCTGCGAGGGTGGGGGAGCAGAGCATCCATCTTTAAACCCACACTCCCTGACCAGGACCAGCCCTCCATAGGTCTGCAAAATAGGCTCTTAAAACTGTGACTGGAGCCAGCATCAAATCTCAGGCTGAGCAGAAGGCTTGGCTCAGGCCCTGAATCCTTTTCTCATAAGGGGTTTGGGTCAGTGGAGTAACGGGGAACATTGCTCAGCGCTAACCACTTCCACCATAGACAGAAGGACATTTCCTGTTAAGCCCATGGATCTGCTTGCCCCACCTGTAAGATCATAGAAGTCAGTTTTGGCAACTACCAGTAGATGGAGCTTTGAAAACATAAGACTTCTGACTTTCATATTCCCTGAAAGCCCCAACTGAAAGATACAGCCTTTCATATCCAGACAGAAATAGAAGATCTCATCCCAAAAGGACCAGAGACACTCTTAATATCTCTACTTCCAAGGTTTTCCTATTAAGATTTTTTTTTTTTTTTGCTGTTGATTTCATGTTCTAGATGTGTACCAGTGTGATAACTGGAAGAGTTTACTGGTTCTCTGATATATAAAAACTCTAGTTGTTTGTTTCCCTGCTCTGCTAACTTCTAGGAGCAGTTAACCCTTATTCTTCCATTTTCTTTCTTTCTTTCTTTTTTCTCTCTTATTTTAGGGGAAAAATTAACAATAATATTTCTTTCTGTTTTGATAGCCTGTTTTTAGGTTTTTTTCTCTTTTTCTTTTTTCCCTATTTATTGTCTCTCTTAATCCCTCTTGTCCATCCTGTCTAGCCTTGTCCTCATTCTTGAGAAGAAGGATTCTGGTCAGTGCATATAGTATTTGGAATATTTTATGCCCGAGAAGCATAATTCTCAGGGATAACTTCTTCCCTTAAATGATCACCCAAATATTAGTAATAACTCTTTTACACTTCCTATGTTAGGCCACAGTTATCCTAGCTTCCCTTTGGATTTGTACTTTCTTTTCTACTTCTTTCTTTTCTCCTTTATTTTAAATTTAGTAAATTTTTTATATTTCATTTTCTCTTCAAATTTTTTCCTCTTAGCAATTTCTTTTTCTTTCTACAGCAAAGTCTTTATCTCCTCCACTTTCTTACTGTACATAATTGGTATATATAATCTCTTCTCTTAATTTCACCTGCATTACCCCGCCCTTTCTGACTCCAAATTAGTTAACTCTCTTCAACCCCCCATTATTAATATTGTTTAACTATTACTGATGTAATTGTTAATCTGAGTAACACTTATTTGTTCTTGAAATCTGACATATGTAATAGTAAAATACTAGTGTCACCAAAAATATTGATTATCACTATCACTAGTTACATAGGCTGAATTCAAAAGTCCATTATAGCTTGTGCTAAATAACTAATTTACTAATGTTTATTGTAAGCTTTGCTTGTATATTGACAATTTGCTACTAGCACATGAGGTGTTGGAAATCTGTAGGGGTAACAAACAGTTCAGAGTAAAGGGGATTGTCTTTTGAAATCAACTCTCCCAACAAAACCCCATTTCAAGTAAGGGTCTGGACCGATTTCCCAGTCCAACAGCTTAGTCCTTAACGCAGAAGACAGGAAAAAGAATCACCAAATCTTGTATTGCTTCCACAAAGGGTTCACCTGGCAAATAAGAGAGAAGAATCTCTTCAGTCATGAGGAATCAAACTCGAAGAGGTTCACATCAATCCCAAAACTCCCCTGGTAAGGGGGCTATGGCCAGGGACCAGGATGAAAATCTAGAACAATATATCAATGAGCTCATAACAAAAAGGAACAATGACTTAAAACAAGAGATAATGAAGGGAATAAATGAGAAAACTCAAGAGTTGAGAGACTTGATCATTAAAGAAATAGATTCCCTCAAAAAGGAAGTTACAAACCTAAAATCTGCAATCAATGACATGAGAGGGACCATGGAAGAATTCAATAATAGACTAACTTCAGTAGAAAATAGAACCTCTACTATTGAAGAAAGAACTTCCGATAATGAAGACAGGTTGACCAAGCTAGAGCTCACTGACACCAAAAAAGAAAAACAATTAAGAGATCATGACCAGTATTTCAACAATGTCTGGGATGAAATGAGAAGGAATAATCTGAGAGTAATTGGAATACAGGAAGAAATTGAGACACGCATCAATGGTATGAGGAATATTCTCAAAGAGATCATGAAAGAAAACATTTCCCACATAAAATAGAATCTGACATGCTCATCCAGGAAGCTTACAGGACACACAATAGGCCTAATCAAAAGAGATACTCACCAAGACACATCGTATACAAAATGTACGACAGGGATACCAAGGAAACTATATTAAAAAAAGCAAAAGAGAAATGCCAAATCACATTCAGAGGCAAGCCAATAAGAATTGTCTGTGACTTTTCAACCCAGACACTGGAAGCAAGAAGGTCTTGGAATATTATCTTTCAATGTCTGAATGACCACAACATGCAGCCTAGAATTCTATATCCAGCAAAACTCAGCTTCAAATTTGATGGAGAAATAAAAACTTTCTATGATAAAACAAAACTGGCAGAATTTGTCAACAAAAACCCTACCCTACAAATAATTCTCAAGGAAATACTCCAGACAGAAGAACAATCACTTGATGCCCAATATCCACAAACTGAAGAAATTCAGTGAAAGTATCACCCAGCAAGAACTAACCAAGGCAACCACAGAACTAGCTAAATAAGACATGATGTCTACGAAACAATTACACACTTCTATCTTAACAATGAATGTGAATGGTCTAAATGCACCACTCAAAAGACACAGACTTGCAGACCGGATCAAAAAACAAAATCCAACCATATGCTGCTTACAAGAAACTCACCTTACAGGCAAAGACATGCACAGATTAAGGATGAAAGGATGGAAAAAAATCTACCATGCATACAGCCCAAGAAAACAAGCCAGTATTGCTATACTTATGTCAGACAAAGTAAATTTCAAACATAAATCATTCAGAAGAGACAAAGAAGGCCACTACTTAGTACTAAAAGGAACCCTTCAACAGGAAGAAATAACCATAGTTAATATTTACTCTCCAAACAACAGTGCACCCAAATACGTGAATAAATTACTTCACGACATCAAACCACTTGTGGATCACAACACAATAATATTGGGAGACTTCAACACTCTGCTGTCACCATTAGACAGATCATCAAAACAAAAAATCAATAAAGAAATCTCCAGCCTAAATAACTCCATAAAGCAAATGGACTTAATACACATATATAGAATTTTCCATCCCAAGTTAGCAGAATACACCTTCTATGCAGCACATGGATCCTTTTCCAAAATAGACCATATTCTGGTTCAAAAAGATAATCTCAGCAAATATAAAAAAGTAGACATCATCCCATCCCGTGTGTCTTTTCAGACCACAAAGCTATGACCCTAGCGATCAACAGCAATAATCGTAAAGGAAAACACACATATTTGTGGAGATTGAATAATACTCTATTTAATGAAGAATGGATCTAAGAAGACATGAAAGAAGTAATCCAGAAATTCTTGGAAGAGAAGGAAAATGAAGACACAACATATCGAAACCTCTGGGACAGCATGAAAGATTTCCTAAGGGGAAAATTCATAGCACTGAGTGCCCACATTAAAAATGAAGAGAGATCCCAAATAAATAAGCTTACACTTCATCTCAAAGCCCTCCAAAAGGAAGAACAAGCTAACCCCAAACCCAGCAGAAGGTAGGAACTAATCAAGATCAGAGCTGAAATCAACGAAATTGAGAACAAAAAAACAATAAAAACATTTGAAGAAACAAAGAGCTGATACTTTGAAAAAAATAAACAAGATAGATAGACCCCTAGTGAATCTAACCAAACGAAGGAGAGAAATGAAGCAAATCAATAAAATCTCCAATGAAAAGGGAGTGATCACCACCGACCCCATGGAAATCCAACAAATTATAAGATCATATTTTGAAAACGTATACTCCTCCAAATTTGATAACTTGGAAGAAATGGATAAATTTCTTGACATATACAACATCCCTAAATTTACTTAGGAGGATATTGAATTCCTAAATAGCCCAATCACAGGCACTGAAATCCAGATTGCAATTAAAAATCTACCAAAGAAGAAAAGCCCAGGACCTGATGGCTTTTCCGCTGATTTTTACCACACTTTTGAGGAAGAACTAACACCTCTCCTTACTAAGTTATTTCAAGAAATTGAAAAGGAGGGAAGTCTCCCATCCACTTTCTATGAAGCAACCATAACTCTGATATCCAAACCCGACAAGGATACATCAAGAAAAGAAAATTACAGACCAATATCCCTGATGAACTTGGATGCAAAAACCCTTAATAAACCATATTCAAAAACTTATAAAGATGATAATCCATCATGATCAGGTGGGCTTCATCCCAGGAATACAGGGGTGGTTCAACATATGCAAAACAATTAACATAATTCACCACTTAAACAGAATCAAGGACAAAAACCATAT
>PVKS010032926.1:0-22150 GCA_004027875.1 Aplodontia rufa | reverse complement strand
TATAATAAGATTCTCTTGCATGACTTTTTGTGTCTGACTTTAAATTTTCTTTCATCAGAACACAAGAATCAGGGTTTGGAGTTTCACTTCCCTGCTTTCCTGTGACAGAGGGACAGTGTGTGTGTGTGAGTGAGAGAGAGAAAGAGAGAAAATCAACTTTATTATTAGTTTTTCATGTGACTTGTTGCTCAGACACATTATTGTGTGTGTGGTACTGGGGTTTAAACCCACTTCCTTACGCATGCCAGGCATATTGTAACAACTGAGCAACGGCTCCAGCCTGACCTCATGGTTGTTATGGTGAAATTCAACATTAATATTTTTCAATCAGTATTTTTTTTCCTAATTATACAAGTTCTTTTTGGCCTGTGCCCTTCCTGCTGTCTTCACTCAGAGGTCAGTAATTCAAACCTCTAAAATTTTTATTTCCTGTTGATTTTTATGTGTGTATGCACACCTATATTGTATGTTTGTGTGCATGTGTGTTTTGTTTGTATTATGTTATGTCAATGATGCCGGTTTTGTAGATATTTAGTTCTTATCCTATGAGAATTGGAGAATGAAAATGAGGACACTGAGGCAAGTGCATCAAACACAATTTATTTTTAAAAAGCATGGAAAGGGTTGGGGACTTATCTCAGTGGCAGAGCACTTGCCTAGCATTTGCAAGGCCCTGCATTCGGTCCTCAGCCCTGAAAAAAAATGAAAAAAAAAAAAAAAAAAACTTAGGAAAAAAGACTTCTCCAGGAGAAGGAAGTCTCAGAGCTGAGAACTCAAAGAGGGGGTCCGGCTCATCTTTCTTATAGTCTTTCAAGATTCTTCCCCTTAATTAATCATTGTCTTGATTCCCCCACCTTGAAGCAGGACTCTAAAGCTCTGGGCTGATCTAGTCTTTTGTTCTGGGCCCATTAGCATCTTTATCAGCTGAGGAACTTCCTGTGTCCAGAACACCTTTGTTAGCATGGGGGTGTTGTAACAGCAAATGCTCTTTAACCTTTCAGAAAAAAAAATGACTGTCAGCCAGTTTCCTCCTTATCAAACCCCATCATTGTGCCTACACTGACTGCTTAACTTGACCCCCTGTTTGTGTGCATGTGTGTTATGTTTTGGTATTGTGTTTTATGTTATGTCAACACAATACCAAATTGGCTCATAAATGAGTGTTCATAAATTTTTTTTAAAAAGGAAATGTATCCAAGTAACTTTCAGTTCATGTGGCTTGACTGAAACAAAGGTTCAATTTAAATTGGATAGGCAGATAAGAGTAAAAATGTATTTAAAATTACTGTTCTACATGTTTTCCAACGTGGTCAATCAATAGAATGTTGATTTCTAGGAATGTTTAAAGTGCAACATTCACTGCTTCTAGGATTTTTCTTCAGAAGGGGAGAAATGGCTTATGATGATTGACTATACTTGTCTGATGTATTGATTTTACAAAGTTAATTTTTAAAAATGAGAGTTAAATTTAATATAAATGGGATTGATTTTCATAAATGTGTTTTTTAAAGAAGACATCTAATTATTTTGCAAAAATAAAATGCTAAAACTTCAATAACTAATATAATTTCAAGTATTCATGGCTTTAAATCCATAAGGTAACATTTGGGTTTACTAAATGTGCTCTTATAAATTGGTAAATAAAGAAAAAAAGGTTTTGAGAGTGAGTGTGGAGCCGTGGCTTGTCCAAGCCTTAAGGAGCAAGTGAGTGCGAGGAGGGAGTGTGAGAAGAGTGCGGGAGAGTGCGAGCAGGGCGGAGCAGGGGCTTAGTCAACTGCGGCTGAAAGAAAGGGTACAGCAATTTAATCATGTTGTAGTTATTAGATGCCTCATTTTTTAATAGTATTTGAAGTAGACCTAAATTCTTATTTACTAAGAACAAAGAACAACGAATCATGGTTCATACCGCCAGATGAACTGACCCTTAGCAAATAAATAGCCAATCAGGAGCTGACAAGCCAATTCCTAACATACCTAACTACATGTTAGAAGTCCGAGACAAAGGGTACCATGGCTGATAGAAATATATCATATATGTTAGAAGATCAACCAATCATGTATGCTTTGTTTGAATTTCCCACTTCGCCGTGAAACCTGATAAAAGTATTGCTGTGTTGGGCTCGGGTCTCTCCCTGGACCACTGCATCCATGACCCTGATGGAGAGAGCCCAGACCCTCATGTGTTTGCATCAGATTCGGCTCCTTGGTTGTCTTTAGGGATTCGAGACTTGGGCGTAACAGTTTAAGGATTGTTTCACTAAAAAACAAGGTTAAAATTCTAACAAGTGTAATTTTATATGCAAGGATGAAGGCTTTAGCTGTGTTTCAATTATAATACTGTAAATAACATAAAGTATTTGATCTTATTAAGAGGAATAATTGGAAGAATTCAGAAATTTCATAGGAATTATTTCATAATGTAGTGAGGTCAGTGTTTATGAGTGTACAATAACTCAACTCTTTCATAAAAATTTTTTTAAATGTAGTGAGGGATATTGGGAGACAATTAACAATGTAGCATACTCTTTACCCCCTACACACACACCAAGAATCCAAATAATACTTATGCAATCATTTAATTATTCACAATCTAAACAATTATATCTTTTCTACAGATGAAATATAGAAGAATCAGAAGATTGAGGTGTGAGTGATGTGGGGGTAATTCTGATTTAGGAACAAATGCATATCATATTGGTACTTTATATGCATATATGATTGTACAATAACAACTCCTTAATAAAATATTTTTTAAAAAAGAAAGGGTCAAAAAAGAGATAGATAAGAAAATTATAGGTATTTAAATTCTTTGGTACAAATATTAGAATGAAAGTAAAGTTTGTGATGAAAAAGTATTTTGTGTAGTAAACTAAGCAAACTATAGGGTGTCTAGGTAAGTTGCAGAAAGCTTGTGAAGGATAAATCTGAAGTCTGCGTGTGATTAATAAATGTAATTGGCACAATCAGTTAAAGTTGTTTATGTTACCCCTAAAGTTAAAATATTAATGTACTGATTAACATGGGTTTCTTAAGACATTGATCTGTTTTTATCTATCAAGATAATTCCTGATGATAGCCTTATTTTGTTAGAAAAACTAAATCTTAAAGGAATTTAAGTTTGTACCCATTTTAAGTCTTTTAAATAATTATTTCATAACTGATTAAATGAACAGTCTTTTTTATTATTTAACATAGTTCATACTTAAATATATGTGAAGTGTTATGTAAATCTGTAGGATGAAAATTTATGTAGAATTACAGGTAGAATAACAAATAAGTGCTCTCTTTTATGCATTATATTTGATATGGGAGAATCATCTTGAGACAGCCACAGTAGTTAGAATGCTTGAGTCACTCAAGAGAAAATTGATTCTTTTCTTTTAAGATCAGTTTGACAGTAGGGTCTGGCAAGGTGGGTCCTGTTGCAGACACTCCCTTCTGCTAAGCAAGGTGCCACATTCTTCCTATTGATGCCTGAGACACAAACCAAAGGCTGGACTCAACCAGAATTTCTCACAGCCTTTTCCTAGGCTTGGGAGAAGGGAGAGGATGGCCAATTGAAGGGTGAATTTCCTATAAAAAGGGCAAACCTAACTGCCTATCTATCTCCACTCGGAGTGTGTCTGGCATTAGACAATTGCCTCTGATCCTGCTCAACTTTGGATATGAGGAGTTGAGCAAAAGATTGAAGCAACTGAGGGATTCTGGCCAGGGTGGATCTTAAAGACTTCTCCCCAGACCTCCTATCCCAACAGCCTTTTGGAGTATCCTACAAGTAACTAGTCAATTGGACAGTGCTGAGGGAATGCCCCAGACATATACACCTCCATATGAGCCAAACTCTTCTTCCAATGCTTGTTCCTCCTGAGCACCAACTTTCCTCAGACTCTAACCATTAAGAAAAGGATATTTTCATGGAAACAACCCAGATGTCCCTCACTAGATGAATGGATCCAAAAACTGTGGTATGTATATACCATGGAATTTTACACACCAATTAGAAACAATGATATTGCAGTGAGATAGAAAAAGTTAGGCAGTCAGAGTAGATAGAACGTTTGAGTCAGTCTGGAGGAGACTGGTTTCTCTTTTGACATTCCCTTTGATATGTCAATGAGGCCAAAAGGCAAACACTCCCTGCTGCTAGAGGAGGAACCACTTCCTTCCCTGGCCCCTAAGTGCAAAAGCAAAGACATAACCCCTAAGTGCAAAGGCAGGGAGATAAGGACCAAATGAAGAAAGATACCATATATAAGAGACAAACTCAACCCCAGTATGAGCCCTTTGCTCCCTTCCCCACCTGAGGGAAGTCTGCCCTGTTCTCTCTCTTCTTAAATAAACTCTGTTTACTCTGCTTGCCTCAGTGTCCCTCGGTTTCATTCTTCGACTCCAAGAGGACACGAACCCGACATCCACATCACCGGCATCAGCAGCCTTTGAAAGTAATTGGATAGCTATGGAAGAAATTATGCTGAGTGAAATCAGCATAACCCAGAGAACCAAGGGTCAAATGTCTTCACTCATCTGTGGAGGCTGGAACTAGACCCTAGCCATTGAGAAAGGTGGTTTATTATTGTGTGTTAAATCCAGATAAGGTGTAATGTTACACAACCTAATACATTTTTAGAGATGTTGTGGGAAGGGGAAGGGAGGGATAAGGGTGGGTAATTGGGGGGGGCATTCTTGGGGGTAAATCTAATCTTCAGAATCTATATACATTTTTTATTATTTTTAAAAAAACTTGTATGATTGTTCAACAAATAAATTTCTTAATAAAAAAAGGAAAAAAAGGATACATAGAAAGGGTCAAAAGAAAGGGCCTAAGTCCCCTCTGTTCATAAACAGGGACTTTACAAACTTGTAGGAAGATAACTTTGCTTTTTCTTTAGTGGATGAACTCTCCTTAAACACAGGTTACTTGACAGTCGATGTCATGGCTGCCAATCTTAAGACTCAGATGAAGTCTTGTGATGCAGGCAGGACTGATCTCCCTTTCCCTAGGCATTGGGAATGTCTGTCCTGCCTTGCTCCAGTCTCCTTTCCCTGGGAGAAAGTTGGTGCATGGGATGGAGGAAGTCTGGAGAAAACTGAAGGCTGCTGACTGGAGCAACTCTCCAGTGCTACTAGAAGGTCTCATGTCCTGAGTGTGGCCCCTCAGGGGCACCAGCATCAACCACTATGGTTCTCTTTGTTTCTGACTGGCTTGGCCCAACGGTGGAGGGCCATCCTCACTGGATGAATCTTGGATCCTGGGACAAAGTCTTGGTCTGATCTAAAGTTTTTGGGAAAGAGGTGACCCATTATTCCCCAGAGTGGAAGTCAAGAAGTCTTTTCCTCTTCTGAAATGTTTCTACTCTGTCTGTCCCTGATATCCACCTTTTAAAAAGGGACCCATTATGAGAGATTGCCAAGAAAGAGCTTCCCTGGCTTTAATGCTTTTTCTTCTGTAATCTCCTCATCTGGCAGGAGAAAATCAGTTTTGTCCAAGAGTAAACCACCTCTCATCTCTCCTAGTTCAGGAAGACAAATTGTTTATCTTCTTTTGTGGGGACTCTCACCCAGAGCACTAACAGCCTTGCCTCTGACTTCAAATTGAGGAACATAATATTAAATCATGGGGCTGTGAGTATGAGAACTAAAGGAAAGAGAATCATGTAAGGCAAATTTTAAAGGCATAACTAGTTGGCAAATATCCTCCCTTAGACTTTAGGCTGCTTTTCTACTGCAGGGCATTAAATGTTATAGTGGCCAAGGGAATACCAGCTGGATTCCCTTATGGTCTTTGGCATGTGGCAAAAAAAGACCTTTGAATCCTTACTAGTAAGACAGCAATAAATCCAGCAGTCATAGGGAAAAGAGAGACAGGATTGCTGATCATCAGAAGCCTCTAGAAAAGGGCATCCACATAATTGTGGTGGGAGCTTCATTCTCAGAATTTATGTCAGGTCCCCACTAGCCTGCCTAAGCACAAATGCCCAAGAAAAACATCTAATTTTTATGGATAAACTTTAATAACATTTTGCAGCTTTGTTTGTGAAAAGGAAGGAAATGCCTGCTAGTTACCTCTCTGATAGCCATGTAAAATGCAAACTACATGAGCTAATGCCTGAACCACTTTTAGACCCAAGGGGGGAAAATAAGGCTTGAAGTGCTACTTTTAAATTCAAGTGGCTGTGAGGCCTACAGGTCTATGTTTACTCTTTTCCTGCACTCTGAGAATCTAACAGGAGAGATGGAAAGGATCTGGAAAGGCCAGCTGCTCCAGGTTCCGGGCCTTTAGAGACACTTAAGAAGGGCCTACATTGTTGTACTTTTGGAAAAAATATAATAGGGACAGCTTTAGGAAGCTGATAGGACAGGTCCAAGAATAGCAGGAGACAATAATTCCTGCAGTTTTCTCTCTTCATTTGGACATAAAGAAGGAAATTGGAAAGATTCCATGTAGGTTTTCTTTATTTAAAAAAAAAAAAAACTTCCTGTGGATTTCACAAGGTCTTATTCTTTCAATGTCTGTGTTACATCTAACTCTGATTCAATAGTGCACTGTGGTCTGCTCTTTAGCAGACCATGTTTAATGCTCCTTTACTATAGACTAAATATGGCCATTTCATTTTTTGGGTTTTGAGCTCAATTTTACTGATGATTTCACATACGATTTTGTGCACGTAAATATATTTTCCAGTCAGTCTTGTTTATCCAACTAGAGTTTTTAATTATGATTTTTTACTACTGTCTTTATTCAAAAGGTCATTTGTTAAAAGAAAGGCTCTAAAATCTGTTTCCTATTGTTTTTATTTTTTTGTACACATCTATCCTCTGTGTACATGTGTGTTATATATTGTGTTCAACATGGTACCTGATTGGCTTACATATGAGTGCTCATACATTTTTTAAAAAATGAATCCAAATGACTTTTAGTTGACATGACTTAAATATTTAAAAAGACATTCAATCTAAATCATTTAAGTATTTCTATTTCTTTTTTTTTAAGAGAAAGGGACAGTGAGAGAGACAGAGAAAGCGAGAAACAACTTTATTTAGTTTTTCACATGGCTTTAGTTGCTCCAACACTTATTTGTGTCTGTGGTGCTGGGGTTTGAACTTGGGTCCTCGTGCTTGCCAGGCAAGTGCCAAAATCACTAAGCCACTGCTCCAGCCCCTTTTCTGGATCTTTTAATGTGTGTAGTAAGTGTTGTTATACACCTGTTTCTTCTTTCTATTTACTTATTTCTTACCTTTCCCTTGAACACTTCCTTTACTGTAAATATTAGCACTAACAACACCACCTGAATTCAGGGCTCCAAAGCCCAATAGTAGTCCACTTCTATGTTACACATGTCTTCTCTACTCTTTAGCAATAGCCAATCTATTCTTCTAACACTCAACCCTGACCCAACATCATTCCCCCAAACTCTCTTTCTCTCCTGTTTTTTCTTTCTTTTTTAAAAAATTTTTTGTTTGTTCTTTGATTTTTATTTTTGGTATTTTGGAATAGTCTTACAGTAAATGAACATATTGTTTATTCATCCTTATGGAAGGCCTGAATGAAAATCCAATGTGATTGCCAAATTTGATAATGCTTTGTTACTTTTAATCCAGTTATACTCGAATGGTTAATAGTGCTGTAAACAAAGATAGTTACTAATCCTATCATTCCACTCATTGGTGGTAATTAAAATGGTAATAGTCTCAGAAGGAAAAATGTAATTAGGTTAATGCTGTTTATTGTACCCATTGGCTGCTCATATTGTCTCACACTTTTATCATGTGAGGTATTAGAAATCACAAAGGCCAATAATTAAAGATGGATTGGGAAGACTGCTGTTAATCTCAACTTCTCAAACTGCACCCAGCACAAGTTACTGAAAAGACAAAAACTCCCACAACTGATCTACATATCCAAAGTAATATAATCAAAGAGGACTCATAGGCCCACTCCCCATACCTGAAAATGAAGAAAAAGAGAAGCATTTCTCCCCCTTAAATCCACAACTCCCCAGCTAAGGAGTCCACAGATAGGATCTTGGATGAAAACCTAAAAAAAAGTATCAACAATCTGATTATTATTACAATCAAAGAATTAAAAGAAGTCATAAAGAAGGAAATAAGAGAGCAATTGCAGGAGCTGAGAGACCACATTGATAAAGAGCTAGACATTCTAAAAAGACAGAAAGCAAAGCCCTGAGAGTTGAAAAATACAATCAACCAAAATAAAATCTCAATGGAAGATACTAATATCAGAGTAAACTCATAGAAAATAGAACCTCACCTCTGGAAGAACAAACATCAGGCAATGAAGAGAGGCTGAGCAATGTTGCATGCAAGATGATAGACAAGAAAAAAAATTATAGAGCATGATCAGAATTTCTAAGAAGTATGGGATGAGATGAGAAAAATAACCTGAGAGTCATGGGGATAGGGCAGAACATACACCAACAAACAAATGGCATATAGAATCTTCTCAATGAAATAGGCAAATAAAATGTCCCTCATGTAAGAATTGATCTAGAAATTCAAATTCAAGAAACCTATAGAATACTAAATAGACCTATTTAAATGAGAAACTCACTGAGACACATTATATACAAAATGAATAACAGATAAATCAAGGAAAGAATTTTGAAAGCAGTAATAGAAAATCACCAAATCACATTCAGAGGCAGACCAATGAGACTTACTGTAGATTTTTTGGATAAAACAATAAAGGCCAGGAGAGCATGGATTGATATTTTTCAAAAACTGAAAGAAAATAGTTTTTAGTCAAAGTACTATACCCTGCAAAACTGACTTTTAAATGTGATGGGGGGAAAAAACTTCCATGATAAGAACGAATTAACAACCTACAGGAACACAAAATCAGCTCTACAGAGAATACTCAAAGACAAACTTTAATCAGAGGAGCAAGCTATCACCTCCCAAAGCCCATAATCGGAGGAAAGACAATAAAATGTAACTCATTAAAGATATCCAAGATGGTACAAAATACAGCAAACATCACATTGCTAGGGAACCAGAAACACATATCTATTCTAACGCTGAATGTGAATGGACTTAATGCCCCAATGAAAAGACACAGATTAGGTGACTAGATCAATAAACAAAATCCAACAATATGCTGCCTGCAGGAGACACACCTCACAGGAAAAAACAGACACAGTTTGAAGGTGAAAAGTTGGCAAAAAACCAAAAAAAACCTACCAGACTTATGGGCCAAGAAACCAAGCTGGTGTTGTGATCTTTATATCTGACAAAGTTACCATGGACCAAAAATTAGTCAGATGGGATAAAGAAGGTCACTACATCATAACAAAAGGAGCAATACATCAAGAGGACATAATTATAGTTAACATTTTTATCCCCAATTAGAACACCCACAAATTAACACAGGAGGATATCGAAAATCTAAACCAACCAAATTCAGTTAGCAAAATTGAATCAGTAATCAAAGGCCTTCCAAAAAATAAGGTCCAGGACTTGATTGATTTTCAGAGTTCTACCAGACCTTTATAGAAGAATTAACACCTTGCCTTAGTAAGCTATTCCATGAAATTGAAATGAAAAGAACCCTCCCAGATACTTTATTCAGAAATTATAACCCTGATACCAAAACCCAATAAAGACACAGCAATAAAAAAATTACAGACAAATTTCCCTAATGAATATAGATGCAAAAATCCTTAATAAAATTCTAGTGAATTGCATACAAAAACATATTAAAAAGATAATACATCATGACCAAGTTGACATCATTCCAGGAGCACAAGGCTAGTTCAACATATGCAAATCAATAAATGTGATTCACTACTTAAACAGAATTAACCACAAAAATCATATGATCATCTCAGTTGATGCCAAAAAGGCTTTTTATAAAATTCAACAGTCATTTATGCTCAAAACTCTGGAGAAGATAAGGATCAAAGGAAGATATTTGAATTTTGTGAGAGCCATCTATGTCAAACCCATGGCCAACATCACACTTAATGGTGAAAAACTGAAACCATTATCACTAAATTTGGGCACAAGAAAGGCTATCCACTCTCTTCACTCTTGTTCAATATATTCCTTGAAACCTTAGCCACAATTATCAGAAAAGAGAAGGAAATCAAATAATTCAAACAAGAAAAAAGGAAGTCAAGCTATCTCTATTTCTGATAACAAGATCCTAAGCAAAGCAGACCCAAAAACTCTATCAGAAGACTGCTAGAGCTTATAAATGAATTTAGCAAAGTGGCTGGTTACAAGATCAACATTCAAAAATCAATAGCTTTCCTATATTCCAGCAGTGATTCTGCCAAAGAAGAAATCTGGAAATTTGTCCCATTCACAATAACTTCAAAAAGAATAAAATACTTGGGCATTAATCTAACAAAGGACATAAAGGACATAATTTTCTATAATGAAAATTATCAAACATTAAAGAAAGAAATTGAAGAAAACCTGAGAAGATGGAAAAATATTCTATGTTCATGTTTAGTCACAGTGTATATAAATAAAATGGCCATTCTGTTGAATATCTTGTACAGATTCAATGCAATCCCCATCAAAATACCAATGTCATTCTTCATGTATATAGAAAAAAACAATTCTCAAATCCATTTGGAATAACAGAAAACCCAGAATAGCCAAAACATTACTAATCAAGAAAGAGGAAATAAGAGATATCATAATACCTGACTTGAAAATATATTATAGGGCTATAATAACAAAAAGAGCATGGCATTGGCAAAACAACAGACATGAAGATCAATAAAACTGAATGGAAGATACTGAGACAAATTCACAAGTCTTTAACCTTTTGATATTTAACAAAGGGGGCAAAAATATAATGTGGAGGAAAGACAACCTGTTCAAAAAATGGTGCTGGATAAACTGGACAGCCATATGCAGATAACTGAAACAAGATCCATATCTTTCACCCTGCACAAAAATCAAATCAAAATGGAACAAAGAATTAGCAATCAACCCAACAAATATACAATGGCTAGAAGAGAAAAGTAGTCAACACTTGATGACAGCCAACATGCCCATTGCTCAAGAATGAAAGCCAAGAATAAATGAGTGGGATGTCATTAAATTGAAAATCTTCTGCTTAGCTAAAGATTTAGTCAAGTGTATCAAGTGAGAACTTACAGAATGGGAGAAAATCATTGCATGCTATGCCTCTGACAGGGGACTCATATCCAGAATATATAAAGAGTTAAAAAAAACTAAACACCAAAACCACAAATAATCCAATCAATAAATGGGCTAGGGAACTAAATAGAAACTTTGCAACAGACGAAGGCCATAAAGCTAATAAATATATGAGAAAATGTTCTATATCAGTAGCAATCAGAGAAATGCAAATCAAAACTTCACTGAGATTCCACCTCACTCCAGTCAGAGTGGCAAAAATGAAGAATATAAACAACAACAGATACTAAAGGTGTTGTGGGAAGAAAGGAACACTAACACACTGCTGGTGGGACTGCAAACTTAAACAGCCACTCTGGAAAGCAGTGTGGAGACTCCTCAAAAAACTAGGGATGGAACTTCCTTACAACCCAACAAAATCCTGGGTATTTTCCCAAAAGAGCTAAATCAGCATACCACAGAGACACAGCTACATGAATGTTTGCAGCAGCTCAATTTACACTAGCTAAACTATGGAACCAACCAAGATGTCCCTCACTGGATGAATGGATTAAAAATTGTGGTGTATATACACAATGGAGTTCTACTCCACTATTAGAAAGAACAATATCATTCATTTTGCAGCCAAATGGATGGAAACGGAGAAAATTATATCCCGAACTCAGATACTTAAAGACCAAATGTTTTCTCTCATATGTGGAAGCTAGTATAAAACCACGAAGACATTTTACTGGTCACAAGATGTAATAAAAACACTGTCCCCTCTATTTTCCCTAGAGAAAACTATAATTTTCATTTTTCAAATTGTACTGTTAAAGTTGTATTTTTAATTATTATTTAATTATTATTAAATAATATCTAACAGCAAAATTTCCCGTTCTCAGTCTAGTAGAAGAAAAAACCATGAATGGAATCCAACAATCTCCAAAACTTAAGCAAGTGTTATTATCAGAAAATTTATGTCAGCATCAATTCGTACCTTTGTTGCTTACTACCAATAAAAAGTCACATTTAGCTTTAGAAAAAATTGTTTTTCAACCTATAAATTGTGAGAAGTTGTCTAAAGCACAGTGGGAAAGTTCTTCAGGGCACAACACCAAATTTACATTCTAAAAAAATCTATAATTAAGGAAAGAATCAGAACATATTAGTACTTCAGATTGAAGCAGTCATCTGAACAAGGTGTTGTAGTTTCTGACAATGAGAGTAACATTCCATGATATTTTGCAAAAGATTAGTACAGCTTTGACAACTCCTACTCAGCTTTAACATCTACCACATTAGCATTTGGTCTCTCAATTAAAATAGCAAAAAAGAAAATTATCTATTGCTTCTTGAAGAAACCATCACAAATATAAATACTTAAAATTATAGAAATTTATTTTTCATAGTTTTCCTTTATGTATGTTAACAGTGAACTAATGCCACAGTGTTAGCAGAGCCACACTCCTTCCAGAGGCTGTAGGAAAGAATCATTTCTCATCTTAAAGTCCTAAAAGTCTCTCCTCACTTTGCTTTGATATAGCCCTTAAGAAGTAATAGAAAAGCCCCACTTGTACAGAACATGATATACACCTACTGCTACCAACAAACCTCATGTGATCTAGTTTCCTCAGCCTCTGAGGTATCGCCTACACAGTGCACTTGTTCTTGCATACAGTGTTTGCCAGAATTTCAGGAAATGTAGCTGTAAGCACAGAAAAAAAAAAAAAAGAAAGAAAGAAAACAAGGGACCCAGTGCCTGCAAATGAATCAAGGCAGGTGAAAATTCACAAAAGAATGAAATAAGGAGAGAGCTGCATAGTGCACTTCCTACAAAACTCTTGTCAGAAAACTCACAGGTTACCAAACAAATAAGCTTTTTGGACAGAGTCAAACTCAGAACTGGAGCAAAGGACACGGCCATGGTCAGAAGGCAGGTATGTCCTGTTTTGGGCTAGACTCCCAGTCACTTTCCCAGTTGTGTGCAGCCTTAGATCATCCCAATTGCTATTATCTTCTTCCTTTGTGCATGTGCATGTGCCCATGGTATTTACCTAATACCACTGCACTTCAGTTATCTGCTTGTGTTAATCCCTCTTTCCCAAGATTCCATCCTGTAAATCTTTAAGGCTTAATCTAGTAAATCATCCTGTTATTGTACCTCCAAGTCTTTATGTAGGATCTAAAGTGGGAAAATTTGCTTTTAGTGCACATTTCTAGTAAAAGGCTTATAGTGCAGAATGTATGAGGTACCATTCATTTCTTTGGGGGAAAAGCATCCCAAAGTAAAGGCTAATGAGATATTTCAAAAGCTTTTCAAAAAGAGGAAATATTCAAATGACAAATAAACATATGAATAGATTATAAAGCAAAGCTATTTATGAAAGTTAAAATTCTCCTTTTTGTATTATTTAGTAAGAGTTAAGAGTTTGCTTATTCTTTTTTAAAGTGATAATTTTCATTTTTTTCTTTTTATTTATAGGTAGCATTAAGATTTTTCTTTTTATTTATAGGTAGCATTAAGATTTATTTACAGGTAACATTAACATATTATTTAATAATAATTAAAAATACAACTTTAACAGTACTATTTGAAAAATGAAAATTATAATTTTCACTAGGGAAAATAGAGGGGACAGTAAAAGGAAAAGGGCTTGGAGGGGTTCTCAGAGCATCACAATGTTCTATTTCTTTTTTTTTTTTAAAGAGAGAAGGACAGTGTGAGAAAGACAGAGAGAATCAATTTTTATTGAGTTTTTCACATGGCTTTCGTTGCTCTGACAGTTGTGTATGCGGGTTGCTGGGATTTGTACCCATGTACTTGCGCATGCCAGGCAAGTGCCATAACCACCAAGCCATGGCTCCAGCCCCTACAATGTTCTATTTCTTTTTTTAATTGAGAAATTTATTTGTTCAACAATCATATAAGTTTTTAATGAAATAATATCATATGTATATAGATTCTGAAGATTAGATTTACCCCCAAGTGTGCCCCCCCCCAATTACCCACCCTTATCCCTCCCCTCTCCTTCCCAAAACATCTCTAAAATGTATTAGGTTGTCTAACATTACAACTTATCCAGATTTAACACATGATAATAGACCTCCTACCTCAATGGCCAGGGTCTAGTTCCAGCCTCCACAAATAAATGAAGACATTAGACCCTTGGTTCTCTGGGTTATGCTGATTTCACTCAGCATAATTTCATCCATAGCCATCCATTTACCTTCAAAGGCTGCAATATCATTGTTTCTAATTGCTGTGTAAAATTCCATCTATTTCTTGATATAGGCAGTAGATACATGAGGTGCTCTCTTTAGCATATTTCAAGGAGTTATATACTTTTGATGTTTGTCCTGTATTATTTTGCTCATTATATCAAATCTATTAAAGGAAAGTTTGTGAGAAAGTGTAGAAAAGAAGGATTTAAAAGGGCACTATGGAACATTTATTAATAATGAATGTGAATTTTATTGATTGTTCTGCTGGTTTAAGGAAGTACACATATGTCAAAAGATAAAAGTATATATATATTTTAAAATTTTTTTTACAGATAGAATCAATCTTTATTTAGATTTTCACATGGCCTTCATTGCTCTGACACTTAGTTTTGTACGTGGATGCTAGGGTTTAAACCCGTGTACTTGCACATACCGGCCAAATGCTGTAACTGCCGAGCCACCACACCAGCCCCAAAAGTGTATATTTTAAATGCATCCAATTTTCAATATAAAAGTAGAGGGAAAAACTAAGGAAATTAGCATAATTTAAAGAAAGTGAAAATGAACATACTGAGAGTCACCAATATCAAATATTGGTAGTTTGAAAGAACAAATGAAACTGAAAGAGCTCTGGTAATTTGAAAACTAAAACAAATGATACTTATATATTATATAATTATATAATTACACAAGTGTGTATATATACAACAACAATGATGTCTCAGTTTTAGGATACATTCAGTCATTTAGCAAACACCATAGAGTATAATTACAAAAATCTAAATGATACAGAGTACTACATACCTAAGCTATGTACTATAGCCATCATTGTAATAAGAGTCTATCAATGACCAAAACATCATTAAGCCAAAAATAACTGTATGTTATGAAGTTATATCAATCTCATAATAACCTCATAAAAAATAAAAACATGGTGGAACTAAAGACAAAAATCCTTAATAAGTCTGTTGATATTTGGACAATGATAAATGATAAAGATTACAGTGTAGAGAAGAAGAAAAATTGCCTTTTATCCAAAGAAAGTTGCTGGGATAATGGAATATCTGTAGGATAAAAATACTATTGTTTTCTTACCTGCTACCATGTAATAACTCATTTTCAGATACTAAAAAAACTTTTTAAATTTAAAAGAAAATATGAAACATTCAAACTTGATGTAAGAAAGGGCAGGGTAAGGTGCATGTAGTGGTACAAAACCTGAGATGTCAGGTACTGTTGGAGGCTAAGCCTGGAGGGTCACAATTATGAAGGCATCCCCCAGCACCTGAGCAAGACCCTGTCTAAAAGTAAAATTTAAAGGGCTGAGGATGTAGCTAAATGATAGGACATCCTGGTTTTAATCACCAGTATAAGAGGGAAAAAAATAAAAAATAATTCTTTTAATGTCAAAGATACACTAAATAATAATGAATATCATAAACACCATTTTATACATGTAAACATGTTTTAAAAGAAAATATATAGAACTTAAGAGAAAATAAAAATGCATAAATACTCAATTACAAATTCCATGTGTATAATGATAAAATGCATCATTGTAAAAAAAAACTGTCTTCACCCAAATTAATCTATAATATCATTCCATCAGAATTATTATGTACATTTATGAACATATCATAGTAACTCCCAACTTTGTGAATCTATAAAGGCACAGCAGAGTGGCTATGGATGGAACTGGAGCTGGCAGATGAGGACTCTGGGTCATCTCTGGAGTCTGCAGCCTTGAACCCTCCAATGGGCAGTACGCCCTCAGTCCCACTGGTCAGCCAAATGGAGAGCACATCTGCACAGCCTCACTCCAGAGATGACCCAGAGTCCTCATCTGCCAGCTCAAGTTCCCTCCATAATCCATCTGTTGTTCCATAGAGCTCCCTCCCTAAACTAGAGGCCATTGCACACTCACCATTTCCTAGAGTTGTTGAACAGGATAGACAGCCTGGAGCTTGACAAACTAGACAGCCATATGAAGACAACTGAAACTGGATCCTTGCCTCTCAACCTGCATAAGAAGCAAATCAAAATTGTTCAAGGATCTGGAAATTAAACCAGTAACTATACAATTCCTGGAAGAAAAAATAGGATCAACACTGCATGACATAGGTATCAGCACCACTTTACTTAAGACTCCCATACTGCAAGAATTAAAGTCAAGATTAAATTAATGGGATGCCATTAAACTAAAAAGCTTCTGCACAGCTAAAAAATTAGTCAAGACTGTCAAGAGAAAACCTACAGAATAGGAAAAAATCTTTTCCTGCTATACCTCTAACAGAGGGCTAGTATGCAGAATATACAAAGAACTCAAAAAACTGAACACCAAAACCACAAATAATCCAATCAATTTATGGGCTAAGGAGCTAAATAGAAATTTCTCAACAGAGGAAGTCCAAAAAGCCCATAAATATATGAGAAAATGCACTATATCACCAGTAATCAGAGAAATGCAAATAACAACTTCATTGAGAGTTCACCTCACTCCTGTCAGAGTGGCAAAAATGAAAAAGATGAACCATGATAGATGCTGGAGGAGTTGTGGGAAGAGAGGAACATTTTCACATGGTTGGTGGGACTGCAAGCTTGTACAGTCACTCTGGAAAGCAGTGTGGAGACTCCTCAAAAACTAGGGCTGGAACCACCTTATGACCCATCTATCCCAGTCCTGGGTATTTTACCACAAGAGCTAGAATTGGCATACTACAGAGATACAGCTTCATCAATGCTTATAGCAGTTCAATTTACCATAGCTAAACTATGGAACCAACCCAGATGCCCCTCACTGGATGAGTGGATTCAAAAACTGTGGTACATATATACAATGGAGTTCTACTCCTCTATTAGAACAATATTGTGGCATTTGTAGCCAAATGGATGGAGAGGGGAAAAATTATACTGAGTTAAATATCCCAAACTCAAAGACTCAAGGGCCAAATGTTTTCTCTCATTTGTAGAAGCTAGAATACAATTGGAAACAGACGAATAGTTGGCTAGGCTAATAATAACCTTTACCATGGGTGAATTTTTACATGAGCAGGGAGAACCTTGCCTATCACTCTAGGGGATGAAGGGAGATTGGCTGGGAGTGGAGGAGGGAATAGGAGGGATATCAAGGCACCTGGACGGAGGGAGTATGGGGGTATCAACCCAGTGGTGAACTTCGAACTTCCATGACAAGTCCAACTAATATGGTGTCAAACTAAGTGTAAACATGGGATTGGGGGAACCCAAAGGGGGGAGACCATGGAATGGCATAGCCTTGGTTTGCTCTATCATTATGCATGTGTTCATGATTATATGGCAAGAATTCTCTCCCAAATATAAGACTATCTTGAATGAATAAATAAACTACAGTGAGCAACCTTCTAAAAAAATAAAAAATAAATAAGTGAGTAAAATAACTAAGCAGACACTTGCCAAATAAGAAAATGAATCATTTATAAATATATGAAAAATGCTCAACATCTCTAGCAATTAGAGAAGTGAAATTCAAAACTACATTGCAATGCCACCTCACTCTAGTTTGAATGACGATAATCACCAAGTGCTTCAGATTGGACAGAACTTCAGGCCCTCATCTCTGAGTCTTAGCCAAGTTAGCCTTCTTTTCAGTGAAGGGAGATGATATCCAACCTAGGAATAAATAATCCAAACTGACAGTTTTTTGGCTGCAGATTTCCTTTCATTTTTGAAGGTCTGGAAATTAAGCTCCTGATCCTCAGGATGCATGCATTAATTCTTCATCTGGCCTTTCTTTTCTCCCAATACTTCAGTGTCTATGTGGTGCTGAGGTTCAAACCCATATCCTTGCACAAGCAGGTAAGTACCATAATCACTGAGCCACATCTCTAGCCTCAATATTGCTTTTAATTTATTACATTTTAAGACTAATGATTCTTATACTGGGAATTGAAATCAGGGGGATTTAACCACTGAAACAAATTCCAAGTCCTCTTTGTTTCTTTATTTTGACACAGGGTAACACTAAGATGCTTAGGGCCTCACTAAATTGCTGAAGCTCACTTTGAACTTGTGATCCTCTGGTGTCAGCCTCCCAAGTCTCTGGGATTACAGGCTTGCACTATCATACCTGGCTCAGACTTTGGTTCATGTAAATGTTTTTTACATAAACCAAAATTTAAATTTGCAATAATTTAAATTGTACCATTCACACTCATCAACCACATTCACAAAAATGTGCTGTCACCAACATAAACCCTGTAAAGGCATAATTCAGATACAGAAGAAGTGATAAAATGAAAGCCAGCCATAGATAGAGACTTTTCTTTTATTAGGTTCAGTAGTCGTAGAAGTAGAGCCAGTCCACAACCATTTATAGCTGCAAATCAGAAGCTAGAATGAGCTATGAAGCAGCAGCAGCAATAGAGAACCCATGACAGCAATGGATCATTTTTTCTCAACTGAGCTGCAGTTATTTCTCCTACTGTGCACCCTTATAAGAATGCACTCCATTTATACACCAAGTCTAGTATGAGGCATGTCAGCTTCAAATGGAGCTTGAGCCAGTTCTAAAACTGCACAGTGTCCATACAAGTGAAGGATTCATCCAGCCATGCAGTTCAAGCTATCTCTGGGAATCATTTCATGTCAGCTCCTAAGAGTCACCAAGTGCCAGCTCCAGTTGCAGAGCAGCCATTTTCCTCCTAAGGTGGTATCTTTTTATTTTTAATCATTTCTGATTTTTCTGCTGTGTATCTTAAGTACACTGGTCAAAAGGTGAGGATTTAGAAATTTTAAATTGTGCAAATCAGGGACTTTGAGTCTACTCACAGTGCCAAGTAGCCATCACCACTGATTGGGGAACATCTAATCACTACAAAGTGATAATCTGCTATCATTAGGCAGTCACATCCAATTCTACAAATACAACCGTAAAACCATTAATTTCCTCCCTGCCTCTGGATTTCCCTCCCTTACCTGGGAATCCCTCATAAGTATATCTGACAATTCCCATGTTCTTCCCCTGAATACTGAACTCACTTGGCATGCAGACAGGTTCTATGTCATGAACCCTGCAACGAACTATGGCATTATCCTGAATAGGTGACACTTGCCTATAGTAGAAGAGTAAGGTTTGGAAAGAACTTAATCCCCCTGATTAAACCAAGGTGATTTGACATTACCAAGGGCATGTGCTCAGTTGTCCCCAGCATGCACCTGCAACAGGGCCATTCTCCAGGGTCTGGATAACTGTGAGCTAACCAAGTAACACTGAAGCATGTGAGGTTAACCAAGCAACTTCTGTCCACCTGCCATCTCAGGGCACATCAGGCTCCATTTTCACCTGTACCTCTTCTGCTGCTGGACATATACCTGCTGTAAAAGAGATGGTCCTGTTCTCTGTGGGACAGTTAACCAGTGTTGTTATCTGCTGTAGAGGAATAAAAAGACACAGTGACCTCAAACAAGGATTGCTGCCAAAATTCTGGGGACCCTGACTGTCACAGGCTCTACCCTCTTAAACATCCATTATACCTTTATGGTTTAGGTAGCCACCATCTGTGTCCACAGGCCTCCAGGGAACACACTCAGGCAGAGTTATAACTGTTCAAAGCTGATGCTGCTAGATGGCTTCTAGGCCTGAACTTAGAGCCTGGGACAGGAACAGCTCACACTTCCTGTTCTATGAGAATCTCAGGGGGGTCAGCCATTGTATCAACAGTAGGGACATTGTTGATATTTCCAGTGTACCTATGGCTGATTTGTCCAGTTCTCTGGTAGAGTATATCAATTTGTACTTTATCAAGAATTGCCTTATGACAATCAGGTTTACTGCACACCCTTACCTTCAAAACACTGCCATCCCACTGCATGACTTTCCTGCCCTCGATCCAGGTTCTGTGCAGACTAGGAGATGTCTGGGGTCAGCTCCTCCTCCTTAGATTCCATTGGCTTGTGGGTGCTGCAGTCAACGTTCCTCACAGCTACCCTCCATTCAGAAGGAACTCAATGCTACCCTCACTGTGTATGACCATGGGAGAAGCAGGGCAACATTAAGACAGCATCCTGGCAAACTGGGAAGCAGGAGTATTCCCTTGGTCCCTGCAGTCACACCTCTGTGTGTTCACATGCAGTACCCTACTGAGGAAGGCCAGAGTCCATCCATGGGGACATCAGAGAGGTGGGATTTCCTGTGAAGACATACCATTGACTGCCCTGTTTCTCTCTAAGCTCTTCAGGAAAATCACCAGAGGAATCAAGGTCAAGGGCTGACCCAGTATCTTCATGTAAGGATGCGTTCCCCTCTCCACTAATTACTGAGACCTGAGGCTTGTCAAATTAGGAGACTGGATGAGAACATCTCACATTCTCTAGGGTCTCATGACAAGTGATCAGGCCGAGGCTGGCTCTGGAATGTTGGTACATGGATACCAGTATTCCAAGTTCTGTTTGATACATAACCAAGGAAATGAGATCACTTCCTTGATTCCCATAATCTGATACTCTTCTTCACACAAGAATACCTCATATCCTCCTTTGGAAGCTTACTGCTACTTACAACAATGTGCTCTGAGACAATATCCTAAATAAAATCTAGGAACAGCTCGAACCCCTAATTTGGGAGGATAGGGTTGGAATCAAATCTGTTCCTTTTTTTCAAGGTGTCAGACCTAGGATAAGTTATGTTTCTTAGGGCCTACTCAGTCATCACATCTGCTCCCTGGAGATTATTACAACTCTTCTTTTGAGAACGCCATCAGTTGCATGTGTCCCTCTTTTATCTGAGAAGCCCCAAGGCAAGAGTCATGTGTTACTAATGCAAAATTTAAACCAATACAAAAATGGGAAAGTAAAAATTGTGTCACACAACTCAAAAGAAATCTCAACTCCACAGAGAAATCTAGGGAAAGTCATTTTTTTCTCTTTTTCTACTCCAATCCATGGGAAGGTTGAAATGACAGATTCAGAGTTTATCCCCTTTGATATAGACCTTTCAGTATTTCCCGTGAGATTTAGAAATAGCCTAACTGCTTTCTCTCAGTGTATAGGGTTCTCACTCTGCAAGGGTCCCCAGCAAGCACAGCCTCCTCAAGTGCATGATTGCAGCCCTTCCTCTGATGGGTTGGAAATATAATAGGAGGAAGGGGTTAGGAAGCAACGGCCTCATGCCCCACCTGGCCTCACCCTCACTCAACAGCAGGAATTTCCAGCCCTGCACTGGGGTCAGTGGACATCGCTCACACACTTCAGCAAGGAGGTGTTAACCTAACCCACATGTCCAGGTTTAGTAGTTGTGGACAATCGATGCTTGCTTTAACAAATAGAAACGCACTCATTCTTTCAGATATCATACTATCCCCAGTTTTAGTAAATTTGAAAATTGTATTAATTGTGCTACAGTTTGTAATATGTAAATCTTATTAGAAGATAAGCACTGAACCTATTAAAATATATAAAATTTGTGGGTTTTCCTCAACAGCATCATATTCTGTACATCCTGTAGGCTGTAAACTTATTCTCCCTTTCCTTAAACAGAATGCTTCTGATTAAACTTCCCCTTTATCCCATGAAACTTTTCCTGCAAAGAGATTTCCATTTGCGGCACAGGTACAAAAAGAGCAGAACTGCACCACCCCACCTCCATGAGAGTGGCAGCTGAGTGCCTGCCAGGGGGCATCAGTGATCTGCTCAACCTCTCCAGGAGAAGGACTGTAGTCAGGGTGTGTGTGGGTGAAACATCAGAAAAAGACAATCCACACCTGACCAGAGGCCCAGCACTGCTTAAGGGGAACTGTAAAAATGCCTTACAGTGTTAGTATTCAGAATTATCAACACA
>PVKS010032925.1:0-22136 GCA_004027875.1 Aplodontia rufa | reverse complement strand
GGGCTCACACAGTGTTCTTTTGAATTCCACTTGTAGGAAATATGATGAAATAGTCTAGATGTATGAAATATCTTGAGTGGGCAACTTCATAGACTGAGAGCAGAAGGTCACCAGGGCTGGGGGAGTTGGGGCGGGGTATTATAACTTAGCATGGAGTTTTCGTCTGGTGTGGTGAAAGGTTTTGGAGATGGATAGAGGTATGGTTGCACAACACTATGATGGTACTTAATGCCACTTGGTGAACTGTCACTTGGTTAAAATGGCAAATGTTTATCCTAATAAAAATAAAAATGAATAACTAAAGAGCAAGTAGGCGATAGAATCCCAACTCATTGAGTACCTGACAGTAGCATTCTGACCGTGCCCAGATGCTTCACGTGGAGCAAGGGGATGTATGGAAACTGTCATTGAGATGTGCGGGGATAGCGTGCGGGGAGGCTTCCGGCAGCCTGGAGAGTAATCCTGAGACACTAGAGTTAACCCACGTATCCATTGGAGGAGGATTGGTTCATGAATGATGGGGAGCCACATGAAGGGATGCTGGGCAGCAGGGTAAGGAATGAGCCCTGCTCTGCGTCTGTGCTGATGTGGAAGATGCCCACAGGCGTGCTGTTGAGAGATGCGTGTGGTGGCAGCCTGTAGGAGCACAGAAACCTGTGTGTGCGGAACAGGTGAATTTTCTGGGTGGTGGAGGTGATGGACAAGCCGCCCCTCTCCTCCCTCCTTTCCTTCTCTCTGCCGGATGAGGTGGTGCCTGCCATCATCTCTTCTTTTGCCCCTTTCACAATTGTCGATTTCTATTCTACGATTACTGCACCTGATAATCTTTTCTTTTTTTTTTTTTTTTTATCTTTTTTTAACATTTAAAAATTATGAGAAAAAAACTATACAGAAAAGTGCATGAAATATAAGTGCTCAGTTAAAAGTAAATTTACCAAGCAAACACCCCTGTGCCCACCACCTGCCCCTCGCCCCGGTTAAGTCCCTCAGAGTCTGCTATTACACTTTTACAATCAGCATTATTTAAAAAGATAGTATTATTTTGAAATCATTTTAGATTGCTAGAGATGCAAAAATGATACAGGCATAGTCTGGAGCAGTGGCTTAGCAGTTACAGGGCTTGCCTGGCAAGTGCGAGGATGCGGGTTCAAACCCCAGCACCACATACACATTCATTGTTGGAGCAATGAAAGCCACATGAAAATCTAAATAAAATTGATTCCTTCTCTCTCACTCTCTCTCTTTAATAATAATAATAATAATAATAATAATAATACAGGCAGTTCCAATATGCACTCGAATACTGTTTTACCCTTTATTCAGCTTTTCCAAGGGAAATGTTTTACATAACCACGTCCCATTTATCTAAAACAAGAACTCCACATCAGTCTAGTACAATTAACTGATGTACAGACTTTGGATTTCTCAGTTTTTCTACTTGTGTCTTTTTCTTTTTCGGAATCAAATCCAGGACTCCACGTCACATTTAGTCTGTCTGCTTAGTCTCCTCCTGTCTGTGACAGTCTCTTAGTCTTTTGCTTTTTAGGACCTGGGTACTTTTTAAAAGAGTACTGGCTGGGTGCTGGGTACGGTGGGGCATGACTGTGATCCCAGCAGCTTGGGAGGCTGAGGCAGATTGCAAGTTCAAAGCCAGCCTCAGCTACTTAGCGAGGCTTGTCTCAAAATAAAATGTAAAAAGAGCTGGGGATGTGGCTCAGCGATTAAGTGCCCCTGGGTTTAATCCTGGTACAAAAAAAAAAAAAAAACTGGCTGGAAATTTTTTAGATTGCTTGCTACTCTTTATAATTTATAATTTTCTTCTCCTATGACTGTTCCTCCAACCACATAATTTAAGGTGGGCATTCGTTCAATGGCTGGTGTTCTTTTTCTATGCAGTACTGGGCATTGAACCCAGGGCTTTCCTCATGCCTGGCAAGTGCTCTACCACTGAGTCACATCCCAAGCCCTTTTAAAAAGTTTTATTCTGAGCTGGGGTCTCTCTAAGCTGCCCAGGCTGGCCTAAACTTGCCGCCTCAGTCTCAGTCACTGGGATCACAGGTGTGCCTTCTTACACAGGTGTTGTAAGAAGAGGAAGTGAGGTCACAGAGCCACGGGGAGGGAGGTCGTGAAGATGGAGGCTGGGGTTGGAGGGTTTCGGCAGCAAGCCCCGGCCTGGTTCGCAGCATGCCCAGAGGCAGGAGGTAAGGAAGGATTCTGCCCTAGAGGGACCTCCCACCTCCGGATCTGTGACTGAGCAGACGCCTGAGGTTTTAAGTGACCCAGTGTGGTGGGAAGCCTGTAGGACCCCTCTCAGCAGGGACCTTTTAACACGTCCCTCTGTCCCCAGTGAAATCTCACTGCCTCTCTCTGTTTGAGCAGTGGCCTTTGGAGAGCCACAGCCATTGGAGCTGTTGCCACCTTTAGGCCAAAATTGCTCCCATTCAAGTTTGGTTTTTTTTTTTTAAGAGAAAGGGACAGTGAGAGAGACAAAGAGAGAAACAATTTTTGTTTAGTTTTTCATGTGGCTTTCGTTGCTCCGAGACTTCGCTGAGACTTCGCTGTGTATGCAGTGCTGGGGTTTGAACTCGTGTCCTCGTGCATGCCAGGCAAGCACCGTAACTGCGCTCCAGCCCCAGCTCCCATTCGAGTTTGAAGAGCCTGAGCTAGGTTGGCCAGGCCAGGGGGAGGCGGGCAGAGGGGAGCCAGAACAGAGCCTCTCTGCCTGTCTCTTAGTGGATGGGGGAGGGAGCCCAGGGCTGCCACCCGTTAGATGACCCTCAGGAGGCAGAGCAGGGCCCAGGGGCAGAGTGTGTGTGGGGGGTGGGCTCATGGAGAGCAGTTGGCTTGCAGGGACAGCTGGTTCATGGCTTCCTGCCAGTCTGACAGGGCCTCCCTTCCTCTGCAGGGCATGTGGAACTGCAAAGGCTAGTTTGGCCTGAGAGAATGCTCAGAAAGTCTACTGTCAACTCAGATGGCCCCTTCAGGTGTTCCTGAACCACATAACCCAGCATCCACAATGGGGAGCTCTGCTTCCTCTGGGCCAGGCCAAGACGTGGGGCTTCTCACAAGGCTCTGACATGGTGGCAGTAAGTGCCAGCATCCCTGGGCACCCCACAGCCCTCCTGGTACTGCAGAGTGTGGCCCAGCACCTGGGGCTGGTAGCCCCCTCCCCTCCCCACTTCCCTCCTCTTTAACAAGCAGTGGAGTTCTTGCCCTCCTGGACATGCAGTGAATCAAGGGTTCTAAAACAGAAGACAGAAAACAAGGTGGAAACGAGCGTCTTAGGGATGGCAACAGACAAGAGAGTGTAGAGGATGAGTGTGTGGCTTCTGGGCCAGGCTGTCTGAGTTTGGATCTTGGTTTTGCAGCTCAGTGGCTATGGAACTCTAATCTCTCTGTGCCTCAGCTTTTTTATAAAAAAAAAAAAAAAGAATAAACGATAGCGTATTAGTCAGCTTCATGTTACTATAACAAAATACTGGAGGCAATTAACTTATAAAGAGAAAAAAAGGCTTATTTTGGTTTAGGGTTTAGGGTTCTGGAGGTTCCACTCTAGGATTGATTGGTTCCATTGCCTTGGTCCCCTGGCAAGGACAGCTCATCACAACAATAGTGTGTGACAGAGAGATAAGCAAATCATGACCCAGGAAGCAAAGAGAGCCAGGAAGAGGATGAGACGGAGGTCCCACAATCCCCTTTAAGGGAACTTACCTAATGACCTAACTTCCTCCCACAAGGCCCTACATCCGAACAGTTTTGTCATTGCCCTGGGGCTGTTTAACCCAAGACCTTAGGACATGGGCCTTGGTGGGACACTCATTTGAGCCGTACCACATAGCTGTGCTCATGATCACTATGAGTATCAATGAGCTAAGGGACACGTGCTTAGAACAGTGCATGCAGTAAGTTCTATGTAAGATTTAGGTCCCTTGGTACCTAACTGGCTGTGTCAGGATTTGCATTTCTAGAACAGAAAGTTCTAGAAATGACCAGTGGTGCTGCTTCCAGGGACTAAAACTGAGTGTGCAGGAGAGGGACTTCCACTTTTTGTTTTACGTATTTTTGTGCTATTGAAAAATTTAAAAGCAAGCACTTGTAATGGTATTTAGAAATAAGATATTTGTCTTAGAAACTTCAGCTCTTCAGAAGCAAAAGATAAGCTTCTGGGGGAAAAAAAACCCCTGATAAGCTTCACACCATTTAATGTAGAATACGAGACGTGACAGGAGGTCATCAATCTCCCTCTTGCGGCGTGTGTGCGTCTCAAGCACGATTTATGGTGTGCCTGGGGTTGAGGTTGGATTTACCTGGTTCCTCAGGTCTGGGGACCCTTAAACTTCTGCTGCTGGACACAGAGGAGGGGCAGAGTCCTGGGCTTCGTTCTCCGCACCCACCCATTGTGGGCCCTTACGGGCCACCCTCTCCCAGCACCCACCCGGGTTGCCAGGGAAACGGCCCTTTATTGAGTGGAGCCATCCCTGACCCAGCCCAGGGATTTGTCCTTGTCTAATTATTATTACTCTTTGCATTTCCTCTCTGGATGAGTGATGCGGGAGGGTGCAGGAGCTGAGGAGCTGTGATTTGTGGGGTCGGCAGCTCATCTTTGAGAGGAGGACATTTATCTTTCTGGTAGCAGAAAGCAGCCCAGTGGAGACGAATTCCGCGGTCCCGGGTGGGTCTGTTTGTGTGTCCTCTGGGGTGCCTGGCCTGGAATGGGTGTGCGTGTGGACCTGAGCTGCGGGGATGTGTGCAGAGAGTGTGCAGAGAGGGCAGGCCTCTGGGAGTGTCTGCCTGCTGAGCCCTGGCAGCCTCTGTGGCTCTGGTTGGCTCTTTGTGTAAACCTTCTCGCAGCGTGTGCACGCATCTGCGTGTGTATGGATGTGTGTGTCTCCTTCCAGCTGCCTGCCCAAAGGTGTGTGCTTGCACGCATTGTACATTAATGTGTGAGTGTGCACATTGTACACAAATCAAGGAAGACCCTGGCGTGTGCACAGGCTGAATACACAGCTATCACATGCTTGTGTCTCCGCATGTCTGTGCGCGTGGACGATGTTCTGCTTTCTAATGATGGCCTTGTCCCAGGAGACTGAGAGCCCGTGCATATGTGTGCTGACTTCTGAGCATGTCAGCATGTGAACATGCTGGACATATTATTATGAGAACTGCAAATAGACTCTAAAATCAGGGTGCTTGCTGAAGCCAGAAACTTCTGGGGTGAGGACCCAGGAGGTGGATCGTGTCACAGAAGGTTTGAACACCGTGCCTTAGTAGCTGGGATGGATTGCAAAAATGTCCTCATTCCGCAGCTCCTGCCTGAATCCATGCTCTTTAAATGTGACTGCAGTTGCTTCTAATAGAAGGGGAAATCTATTTCCACCTTGCTACCTCCAGTAGGACTGCTCTTACCACTTGCTTCAGTCAGTAGAATGAGGTGCAAAGGACAATAAGCCCGGGCTTCAAGATGCCTGCAACTTCTCCAGCTCTCTTAGAACTCTGCCTGGCTGCTCATGACCAAGCTGGTCAGGATGCTGGAGGATGAGGGGCCATTAGAGACCAGGTGGACAACAGTCCAGCTGTGTGGCCGAGGCCATCGTGACCATCTTAAAACTGACCTGACACACCTGAGAAAGTCCAGCAGAGACCAGGAGAGCAGCCCTGCCTGACCCAAAGTTGACCACAGACAAACCGACAAGCCTGTTGATGTGCAGCCCAAGCTGCTCAGTTTTTCTAAGTCTCTGAGTATTGAGTTGATCTTTAATCAATGTTATCCTTGTAGTTTATCCCTGATAATAACTGAACACCCAGCATGTGCACTCAATGAAAGCATATTCCACAGGGATACACATACAGTCAATAATGCCATGTAGCAGGACTATTAGCTAGCTACCGCTGCGTAACAAATTACCCCAAATTTAGAAGCTGAACACAATACATGTTTATTATCTTGTATGTTCAGTGGGTCAGGAATGAGGACATGATTTAGTTAGGTGCCTCTGGCTCAACGTCCCTAGTGAGGTTACTGTCACACTATTGGGGCTGCAGCCTTAACTGAAGACTTTTTTTTCTTTTTTTTAATTTTTAAACAACCATACAAGTTTTTAACAAAATAATATAAAATGTGTATAGTTTCTGGATACTAGATTTACCCCCCAGGAGTGCTCCCCCAATTACCCACCCATTTGCCTCCCTTTCCTTACCCACAATATCTCTAAAAAAGTATTAGGCTGTATAACATTATACCTTATCTGGATTTAACACATGGTAATGGACCACCTTTCTGAATGGCCAGGGTCTAGTTCCAACCTCCATAGATGAGTGGAGACATTCGACCCTTGGTTCTCTGGGTTAAGCTGATATTACCAAGCATAATTTCTTCTATAGCCATCCATTTACCTTCAAAGGCTGCAATATCATTGTTTCTAATTGCTGTGTAAAATTCCATGGTATAAATGTACCACAGTTTTTGGATCCATTCATTCAGTGAGGGACATCTGCGTTGTTTCCATAATTTAGCAATAGTAAATTGAGCTGCTATGAACACAGATATTGCTGTGTCACTAAAATGTGCTGATTCTAAATCCCCTGGAAAGATACCCAGGAGTGGAATAGCAGGGTCGTACGGTGGGCTCATCCCTAGTTTTTTGAGGATTCTCCACACTGCTTTCCAGAGGGGCTGTACCAGTCTGCAGCTCCACCAACAGTGTGCTAGTGTCCCTATCTCTCCACATTGGCTGAAGACTTAACTGGGTGAACGTCTATGTTCGCTCACAGGTCATTGGCAGGATTTAGTTCCTTGCTGACGGTTGGTGGGGGTCTCCCTCAGTTCCTTGTCATGAAGGCTTTTGCATAGGGTGTGGCTTAGAGTCACATACATATAACACACCAGGCACGGAGGCATTGGTCTTTTTGGTAATCTGAATACAGAAGTGACATCCCATCACGTTTTAGAAAATGTTTTCCCGTGGTTTTTATTGTTCATTATAGTTGTTATAGTTATATTGTACACAATATAACAACATAATGTGGCCAATACCCCTCCTCACCACTCCCTCCCCCCGCCACCCCAGGGTCCCTTCCTCTGCTGATCATGAGAATCCACCCTAGCTGTCCTTTCCTTTTCCCTCGCTAGCTTCTGCACACGAGAGAAAATGTAACGACCCTTAACCTTCCAAGTTTGGCTTATTCGCTTGACGTAATGGTCTCTAGGTGCACAATTTCATCTTTATGGCTGAGTAGACGGCATTGTGCATATAGACCAGTTTTCTTTGTCTTTCATCCGTTGATGGACACCCAGGCAGGTTGCATAGCTTGAGTGCTATGAATTGTGCTGCTATGACATCGGTGTGCCTGTGTCACTGCAGGAAATGGCTTTAATTCTTCAGGGTGGACTGAGAAGTGGCCTAGCTGGCTTAGTCTGCTGAGGGACCTCCATCCTGATTTCCGTAGTGGTACTAATTTACTGTCCCACCAGCAGGTAAACATGTTCCTTTGTTTCCACGTCCTTCCTCTCAGCATTTATTATTTGCCTTCTTGATGGCTGCCATTCCGACTGGTGACAGCTGAAAGTGCAATGTGTTTTCCTAATTGCTAAAGACATCCCGTCACTTTTGCCACATTCGCTGGAAACAAGCCTCTGGGTCCTGCTCACTCGGGGGCGGGGACAGCCCAGGGTGTGAATGGGAGCAGGCAGGGCCCGCTGGGCTGTCTCGCAGGAGCTGCCACTCATGCAGGTGCACCCGTAGGCGTGTGCCCCGGGGCGTGGACCGCAAGAGATGCCTTTGTGCATTTTGCTCAAAGACACTGGGTGTCAAAGAAAGTGGGTTCTTGTGGGCTCCAAAGACTCAGGTGTCCTGTTCTCCTGGTTCTGGCTCTGAAGCCATGGTCATATTGTCTAGAAAGCAAATTCACTCTGCTATGGGGTGTGAGTGTGGACCCTTCACCTCAGACCCCTTAACTAGGGCTCCAGTTGGGGGAGGGACAGCCTTTACCCACTCCTGGCCGGAAGCGGAGCCCTTGAGCCCCTGGGAGAGATGGATGCGAGAGCCCTCCTCTATGTGTGCATCAGATCTGGACAAATGTGGCCTCAGACCTCAGGTCCGAGTCTCCTCTCTAGGTCGAGGCCCTCCCCTGTGGTTCCAGGGCTGGGCTTCCAGGGGCATCTCACAGATCCAGCCCCGTGCTCCCCATCCTGGAATCTCAGGTGCTTCTGTTCCCTGCCTCAGTGACCTGGGGCCCCGTACACTGCACCCTGCAGAAGCAACGAGAAGCAGGAGTGTGTGTGTGTGTGTGTGTGTGTGTGTGTGTGTGTAGGTGGAAGGACTGGGCTGGGTTTATTTCAGCCCTCATAGAAAGTCTTCTGCAGTCCAAAATAGGATGCTCTGTCCCATGGGCTAGGCTCACACTGACACCTGTTAGGACGGTGGAGGGCCACAGGTCCTCTGGGGCCTGCATGGGCCTCCAGCCAAGTACAATTTAAAGGCCTCATGCCCTTTAAAAAAATTAATTTAATTAACTAGTTAATTTATTTTGATTTACTTTTATTAGTGCATTATAGTTTTACATAATGTTGGGATTAGTTGTCACACATTCCTAGATGCACATAATTCAGCAATACAATTTGTTCAATATCCCACCCTACTCCTCTACCTCCCTCCTCCCATCCCTTGATCCCTTGCCTTTCTTCTGGGTCCTATATTGTTCCTAAAAAATCCAAATGCAGTGACATAATTCTTATACCTATGAAGAACACTTTTCATATATATGGCTATAGTATATACAGTGACTTTTATAACTGCTTGAAATGTACCTTGCTTTATCTCAGTTCCAACATTTCCCCTTCTCCTCCCTTCCTATCATCCCTTGTTATTCTTCAAAATATTTGACAATGGGATTAAGCATTTATGTTTTGTACAGGTGTGCAGCATAGTTTGTTCAAATGTCTTATGAAGTATCTTGCAACTGTATCTCATAAATATTAGCATTTTGCATTTCTGTTCTATGGATCTAAAACATGAGTTTGTCTATTTTACTCCCAAGCCTGGGTTTAGGTCCAGCCTCACAAATGAGGGATGCCATTTGGCCCTTGACTTTCTGGGTTTGGCTGACTTCGCTCAAATGATTTCTTCCAATGCCACCCATTTACCTTCAAAGGCTGCAACACCATTGTTTCTAATAGCTGAGTAGAACTCCATTGTATATATCTACCAGAGCTTTTGGATCCATTCATTGAGTAAGGGGCATCTGGGTTGGTTCCATAATTTAGCTATTGTAAATTGAGCTGCTATGAACATGGATTTTGCTGTGTTGCTGTAATGTGCTGATTCTAACTCCTCTGGGAAAACACCCAGAAGAGGGGTAGCTTGGTTGTATGGTGGATCCAACCCTGATTTTTTGAGGAGTCTCCACGCTGCTTTCCAGAGTGGCTGGAAATTCCACCAACAGTGTGCCAGTGTTTGGCCTCATGCCCTTTGCCCAGGGGGCTGAAAGCCAAACCCCTGAGACCTTAAGGAGGGGCCGACGCTGAGAGCTCTTTCCTGTTCGTGCTCCTGTGTGAAGTGCCAGGGGCCTGAGTTGCCACCCGCAGAGCAACTTGGGCCAAGGCTGAAGTCAGATCTTGAACGGGAGGATCCCTGGGGCCCTGCGTGGGTGAGCTTGTGCGTGAGCCTCTAGGAGTATGGGCTGGGGAAGACAAGGGGATGGAGACATTTGGGGAGTTGAGCTTGGAGAGTTTAGTGAGGGTAAGGAGATGTCACAGGAGAAGAGAGGACAGAAAACGAGGAAGAATGATACACTGCATCTTTTCTGCAAAGCTCCCAGGGGATAGTAGGTGCCCCTGGCATTTGACTAATGAAGACAGCAGCTCTCACCCCCTGTCTGGGACTGGCAGGGAAGTTGCGTGCTGGGCATCCCAAGTCTCTGGGAGGACAGCCCATGTTCCGTCCTTCCCTCCAAGCCCTGGCCCCTTCAAGACCATCTGTCAGGACTGACATCCCTCCTCCCACTGTTGTCTCTTACTCTAACCCTTTGCCTCAGCCCTGTTTCTGTTTTTTTTTTTCTCTCTGAGTCCTGGACTCTGTATTTGTCTGAACTTTATTGACTTGTGTAACTGAGTCATTTAGAGAGATACACTGCCTTCAGGAAGAGCTGGATCCAGGAGACCAGCCTTGGCATCAGCAATCTGCTCTGCTTTGTCTTACAGTTCTCTGTTTCTGTTTTGGACCTTGATTCTCCATCAAAACAGCTGCTGCAGCCCTGGACTTAGTCTTTACTGATAAGCAACTATAGAGCTAAGAATACTTCTTTTATTTTGAGGATAGTTCTAGTAAAATCCTAGCATTGACTTCCAGGTTTGAATCAGTCACTTGTCCAGGGACTGTTACATTATTTTACCTGGCCAGGGATGTATTGATATTCTCCTGAGTGTTGGCCCAGCTCAGCTCAGTCTACATGGTCTGAGAGTGAGAGGGGGGAGGTGCTCAGAATAAGGTTTGGGTACTGGAATCAGAGTACAGAGGGAGGGTGGGCTGGATGTAGACCACTGGTCCACCTGTCCCTGCCTCCTTGCAGGCTTCTGCAGCTCCCGAGGGTCCCTGCTCCCAAGTCGTGAATTGCAGGGCTGGCCCCATACCTTGCTGTGTTATCAGGAGTGGAACATTTTGCCCTGGTCTCACGGAGCCCTGCTGCCCTCCTGATGGCCGAGTAATGTGCTAAACAGAGCCAACAGGAGGCGCAGACACATTCAGAAGGAGGCTTGTTCTAAGGAACCAGCTCAGGTGTTATGGTGGCCGATGAGTCCCAAGATCTGCCTGGTGAGCAGCTGCCGGAGCCCAGGAGAGCTGGAGGTCAGATCCAGTGGGAAGGCTGGCAGACCCAGGAGGCCCATGAACAGCCAACTTCCTGTTTTGAAAACAGGTTCATGTTCTGGGGACATTCAGTCAACCCAGTGGGTCACTTCTGAGCTAACCCTACCCGCGTCATTGGCATGATGAATTTGGGCTGTGAGCTGAGCAGTCCCCAAGTTAGGTGACTCTTTCTCTCTCTTTCCATTTCTTTTTCCTCCCTCCCTCTTATCCTCTTCTGCCTTCTCGTTCTCTTTGAACCCAGGAGCACTCTACCAACCGAGCTACATCCCTAGCCCTTGTCATTTATTATGTTTTGAGACAGGTTCTTGCCTATTTGCCCAGGCTGGCCTTGAACTTGTGATCCTCCTGTCTCAGCCTCCCAGGTAGCTGGGATTACAGGACCAACTATCTGTACAGGCGTTCCTGATGTTAGGTGACCTTTCTAAGCCCACTGCCTTCTTATGAAATGGGTTCAGAGGCTGTGGCGTGGTTTGCTTCATCCCCAACGCGGGCTCTGTCTCTGGGGAGAAATGAGCTTGCGCTCACCCATTCACTCACTCGCTCGCTCACTCGCTCGCTCAGGAGTGCCCTCCTGTTTTCATGTCAGCCGTGTGTCAAGCCGTTGACCATCAGATCAAGAACAGCTTCCTGCCCTTTCTTCCCACCTAAGGACTTAAAAAAAAATCTTTATTAAGGTATAGTGTTCATAAAACAAGCGCACACATTTTAGGTTCGTAGGCAATGACTTTGTGCAAAGGTAGATGCCTGTGCGACCCCCACCCCATCAGGACGCAGGACACATCCATCTGTGACCCCAGAAGCTCCCCGGGGCTGCTTTATTGTCATCTCCCACCCAGGTCCTCACCGTCAAGCAAAGGTGCCGTCACTATTTCTCGGTTTAATTTTCACAGGTTTAAATTTTTCCTGGTGTGTCCTTTTATCTTTAGAGCACGCATCCCCTGGGTAAGAGATGATTCACTTTTATTCCATCTGCCTTCTTCAACCTCTGCTGACGGTTGAAGCTGCACGTACACGCATTCCACACACACACACCCCTCACCTACGTCCACACACAGCACCCAAACTTGCATAGGCACACACACTTGTATATTACAGCTGAAGAAACTTTTCCAAGGCTTGAAAAGGTACAGGCCAAGGTGAAGCAAAACAGCTTTGTTTTTATCAAAACCTTCACGTTGGTCCACGCGCGCACACAGTCCCCGGAGCCGAGAGCCAGTGCCACCATGCATTGCTCCCCTGTCAGAGTGAGAGGCAGAAGAGAAAGATCGGAATTCTTGCCCTGTCTCAAAAGTAAAAGGGACAAATTAGTTTCTTGTCAGTGCACTGCAATAAATACATTGTCATTTTTATCCCCCAGTGAATCATAGTCTCCATTTCTCCCGTAACTATTATACAGTCTGCTGATACTATATCATTTTTTGGTAATTTTATTTTCACCAATTGTTTTATGAAATTTTTGAGTTTTATGGACACTAAAACAAATCTAGCCTGCGAGTGTTATAGCCCTTTAAATCATCGGCAGGAAATCTCAAGGTTCCTCCAGACTCTGGTGGAAGGAAGCGCTAGGGAAGAAAGATTGCCCCTAGCTTATAAACTGAGCAGGGACCCAGAGATAAGTTTGTAAAAGGGACATAGATCACTGTGGGTGAAGACTGGGGTGTAAAACATCTCCCTGCTCAGCTCCTATAAGAATAAAAATGGACTTATGGACTTTTATTTAGCAGAAGTAGCCGGGGGAAGGAGCGCACGGCTGTTACCCACGTCCTCAGCCACCATGGCCTGTGCGTCTCTCCCAGGCTGTGTGAGGCTGACCCCGCCAGCTCAGAGCCAGGAGGATGACCAAGTTGGAGACATCTCAGGGAAGCTGAGCGTCCTATGAAGTCTGCACCCAGACACAACCATCACATCTCTGTCATGTCAAGTGGAAAAGGAGTGAAACTGGCCCTGAGGTCACCTGCAAAAGAAACACAGACAAGAGTAAGAGAGTTAGCAGGCTGGCGTTCCCCGGCCTTAAATGCGTGATAAAGCTACGATAGTGCAACCAGCACACTGCAGGCACAAGACGAGACAGATCGACGGGACGAGACCGATGGTCCTCAGTAAGAACTCAGCACGCAGGACATGAAGGACCGCCTCTCAGCAGAGGTGCGACGGATAACCTGTGAATCAGGTTACCTGGAAAACGGTCTATTTAGATCTTCATTTCATTCTAGAGCACCCCCTTTCCATGAAAGCCAGACGGGTGAAACAGCAGAAGGTAAGAAACTAAACAATGGAAGTCTAGAAGTATTGAGAAGAGAAGGGCTGGATCTCTGGGTAAGGAGGACTTCATCTATGACCTTGGGTAAGACTCAGATAAAAGGTACATTTGACCTCTAAAATGTTTACCTTCCTGCATCTGAAGACGTTTCCTCAAACCAAACCCAAAAGTTAAACTGACCAAACCCTTTTTTAAAAAAATCTTATCTTTAATTTATTTAATGCTTTGTTGATGACCAGGGTTTTTGCACAAAACCTTTTTGACATGTATGAAGAAAGCAAAAGGTTCACGTCTAGAAATTGATAAAGAAAATTATTAGGGGACTGGGCAAAGGATACAATCTTGTAATTCATTTCCTGAGCATAGGAAAACATTTCCAATCATAGTTGTTGTGATGGTTAATTTCAGGTCAACGTGACTGGGGTGCAGGGTGGCCAGACATGTGGTCAAGGATGATTCTGGGCATGTCTGGGAGGGTGCTTCTGGATGAGATTAACATCTGACTTCACAGGCTGAGTAATACAGATGACTCTTGCAGTGTGGGTGGGCCTCATCCAATCAGTTGAGGGTCTGACTAGGACAAAAGATGAGCTGTGGAACTCCTCCTTCCTGACTGCCTCCAAGCTGGCACTTCAATTTATTTGGGCCCTGCTTTTCAACCTGAACTGAAAATTTGGCTCCCTGGTTCTTGAGCAGTGGGACTGGATCAAACTCTGAACTCTTCTGGGCCTCCAGCTTGCTGACTGCAGATCCTGGCACCTATTGATCTCCATGACTGAGGACATAATTCCTCATGCTAGCCTCAATCTCATATGTGTATATATATTCTGTTTCTCAGGGAACTCTGACTGCCAGCACTAATCATCAAAGAAATGCAAACTCAACCCCCAGTTACTTTGCTGGTTTTTCTCATGCCTGTTGATTTGCTGAGAATTCTCGTGGATTTGCTATCAACATCTAGGCATTCTCAAGATTGTCCTAGTTTTTTGGTGCTGAGAATTGAACCCAGGGGTGCTTAACCACTGAGCCGGCCCTTTTTATATTTTTTTATTTTGAGACAGGGGCTAAGTTGTTTCGGGCCTACATTGCTGAGGCTGGCCTTGAGCTTGAGATCCTCCTGCCTCAGCCTCCTGAGCTGCAGAGATTACAGGTGTGGGCCACTGAGCCCAGCTCAAGACTGTCCCAACTTTAAAACAAATCTCTCTCTATTCCCACAGCCCTCTCAAACCACCAGCTTCTCTCTTCCCTCTCACAGCCCTGATTCCTTAAATTGCCCCCAAGATGGGGCTTTTCCTCCCTGGCCATCCCCTTGATTCCCTGCCAAGCTTTGTCCACGAACTCCCTTGTCCTGGTCCAGGTTTTCCTGGGCATACTCCAGGGGCTCCAGCAGGCTTCCTCCCAGACTCACCCCGATGTGCAGTACTGCCACCTGCTGGAAGAGCGGGGCCTTGCAGCCTTCGTGGCCAGAGCTTTGAGGCACCAGAGGGCAGGTGGATTATAGCTGAGTGGCTGCAGAGAGAGCAGGAAAAAGAACCTGAGACAAACACCGTTCAACCAGGGCTTTAGACAGCATTTCTGCCCCACAGTGGCAGGTGGATCGGTACAGGCCCAGCTATTTCCTGGCTGGCTGGCTCAGACAGGAAAAGCAGGTCCCAGAGATCCAGCCTTTCTATTTAAGTCTGTGTTTAAAAAAATGCAGCAGATATTCAGCTAAACCTATGGAAACCTAGACCATTCTTACCAGTGCTTCCACTCCTACCAGCTCACCTGATCGGTAATGTGCATATCATAGCCTCTGGCACCTTGGCAAGGGGATAGGACCTTCCATCTGAACCAACCAGGTCACCTGGCTTCAAGACCTGGCATTTTTGCCTTGGACTTTGGTTCCTTCTAGCCTGTTGTCTGGAAGACACAGCAGCTTTCTAGAGCAAAATTCTACACTCCCCCCAGTTCAGAAGCCTTCAAATGCGTCCTTTGTATATACAAAAACATTCTGACTTCATGCCGGGCCTAGCCTGGCCTACCTGCTCCCAGATCACTGTGGTCCAACCACACTGGCCTCATTTTTATTTCTAGAACACCCAGTACTTGTCCATGTTGGGAATTTCGCCCAAGTCATGTGTCTTATTCTATTTTCTGTTGCTGTAAAACAATACCTAAGGCTGGGGAAATTTAGAAAAAGAATAGGGAGACGGGACTGGCTCTGGGAGAAGAGTGGGGAACAGGTGGAAGCCTTTGGGCCACTGGATGGAGGAAGGCCCCTGCTCCTTCCCTTCATGTCTGCAGAAAAATGAAGGGTTAAGTAGTTGAAAATGAGTGGAATTTATTGCCAGGTGTGGTGAGCCTGCCTGTAATCCCAGCTACTCGGGAGGTTGAGGCAGGAAGATTACAAGTTTGAGGCCAGCCTGGGAAACTTAGTGAGATCTTGTCTCAAAATAAAAAATTAAAAAGGGCTGCGGATGTCACTTAGTGGCAGAGCAATAATGGATTCAATCCTGTAACACACACACACACACACACACACACACACACTGTGTACACCACACACATACACATATAACACATCACATATACACACCATGTACACACACACACACACACACACACACAGAAATGTATTTTCAAGGAGACCAGTGAGTGCAGTAGTTCTTTGGTTCACCTGCTCATTTTAATCACAGAGGATCTTTAAAAACTTCCAAATTAACTCTCAGTCTTGGGGTGGGGCACAGACACGGGTACTTCCGGAAGCTTCCCAGGAGACTTCTATGTGCACACATGTTTGGGAGCCCCCTGTGCAGGTGATGAGCCTCCAGCAGCCCAGGTGGATGGATGTAGGGCACCGGCACAGAGAGGTCCCAGGGGGGCAGCTATGGGAACGCCCCAAGTGTAAGGAAAATTCTGGACTCTGAATTTGTGAAATCAGGGTTTTCATCCAAGTGGAACCAGAACTTCAAGGCCAGGAGCCCTCAGGAAGCCACCATCAGGGAGACACTTGGTCAGAGAGGAGAACGGCTTCTGTGAACCTCAGTTTCCTCCTTTGTAAAATGGAAATAATACCTGCACCTAAGAAGAGTTTGGAGGAACAAAGGAGAGATGGGTGGAGCCGCTGTATAAAGAGGGAGCTTCAGGGGCTCTACCGGCGGCTCAGTGGTCCAGCACTTGCCTGGTGTGAGCAAGGACCCAGGTTTGAACCCCAGCACCACACACACAATGAAGTGGAGGAAAAACAAAAACCAGATGAAAACAACTTTGACATTTTATCACTCTCAATTTAAAAACAAAGAGGAAGCTTCAGACAGCTCTTTGAACTTGTTGGCCGTTCTGCAGGGCTTTGGCTAGAAGAGCGTAATGAAGGAGAAGGATTTGCTAACACAAGGCTCAGGCGTAGTCCACCAGTACCCGGGAGGCACTAGCTCGAGCGCCACCTTGTGGTGTAAACTTGAGTTGCGGGAGTAGGAGAGGACACGCTTTGGAAATCTAGGGGTTTGAGCGGGGATGTGACTGGGAGGTGACAGACTGAGGTAGGTGGATGGAGGAGCTTAAACAGTACACTGTCGGCTCCAGCAGGTTCTCAATCTCTGCACTACTGATAATTTGGACTGAGCAATATTTTGCTGGGAGGAGTCGTCTTTCTGTGCATAGTAGGATGTTTAGTAGCGTTGATGGCTTCCAGGTGCACTAGGTTCCACAGCTGGGACACCAACACTGTCTCTGGATTTTGCCAGAATTGCCTCTGGTTGAAAGCCACTGAGGTGCCAAGTGGCAAGAATCAACCGCACAGCAGTGTCTACAGTTTGGAGCGTCCCACGTTTCCAGCACTTTGCCCAGTGCGCCTGCCACTTTCCATCTAGGGACTGACAGACGCCTCGCTGCATCTTCACAAGGGGTGTGGACACCCCCAGTTAAGCATGAGGAAACTGAAGCTTGGAGAGGTCCAGGCTTCCCCGGTGGACTTGGTCCGGAGAAGACAGTGTCCAAAGACCAGAATTTGCACGAGTTTGCTAGTGTTGCGGTAACAAGAGAAACCTAGTGGCTCAAAGGAGCTTCGGAAATCAGAAGTCCCACACAGGTCTCGTGCTCAAACGGGAGTGTCGGCAGGCTGTGCTCCTTCTGAGGGCTCAGGAAGGAGAATCTGTTCCTTCTCTGCCCACTCCTAAGTTGTTGGCCCCTCTGTCCATCTTGAAAGATGTCACCCCGACGCTGCCTCTGTGGTCATGTCCCCTTCATCCCTCGTATGCTCACGTCGGAGAGAGTCAATCTAATCTGTGGAGCCCTGGAGAGCTTTGCTGAGAATAATCTGAGAAATTTATGGCTTGCAGATATTAGCTGATATCAAGGGTAGGTTTCTAAAAAGCTCTCCTTCCTGGGCTGGGCCGGGCTGTGTAGTGGTAGTTGCGAGCAGTTTAATGAAGGGACCGTTTCCACTCGTGGAAGCAGGGTGAGAGGGGCGCAAGAGGGGGCAGGGCCGGGGGAGCAGCTGCGAGGGGACTGCACCACCTCCAGGCAAGCTGCATGGCGGGGGCGCGCTGGGTAGAGGCCCCTTGCGGACCCACCGTTAGCCGCAGGGCCCAGGGGCCAACAGCCTCCTCCCTCCTCCAGGCTCCACCAGTGCCTCCCCCCGCCAAACCCAGCCAGAAGCAGGAGGCAAGCAGCCCCCACAGGGCCGCCTCTTTGGGCCCCTTGCAGCAGGGCAAAGGGTGACAAATGGGCCTGGAGGGCCAGGACCATATCCAGGCCGGAGGGGCACTGGTGCCAGGTGGGACGGTGCCTCGTCTGGCTCCAGCCTGGTGATGAGGCAGGTGGAGGAGTCTAGGGAGGGTTGGATTCCGGGCCAGAGGCCTTCAACATTTTGGGCCCCTCCCTGGCCCCCCTGTGCCTTGCATACGCAGGTTGGACTGGACTGCGATGTGAGGGGTCTTTGTGAGCCTGCTCTGTGGACCCACTCTCCATTGTGTCTGGGGAGCTCCTCAGGCTGGGGGCCTCTCCTGACCCCACTGCCCACCCCTTCCCTCAACTCCAGCCCCGGGGATGCAGCAGCTTCCTCCTTCCCTTGGCCCCAGGCTGGCCTGACCAGCAACAGCTCTGTCTCCTGCTGTCAGGGCCGCCAGGATGTGACAAGCGGCAGATGGGCCTCTGATCAATGGACCCCATCCCCAAGCAAGGACGAGGGGGCTGGGGGTGGGACGGGGGCCGGGAGCGGCTGCTAATGGATGGGCCTGGGAGCAGTGATGGATGGGCAGGAACAAGCTGTCATTTGTCTTGGGGGAGTGAATGACTCCAGGGAGGAGAGGAGGGGTGGGTGTCTGATGGGCTGGGAGAGAGAGCAGCCGGGCAGAGAAGGTGGGGCGTCCCAGCTGGGGCGGGTTTGGGAGGAAGTCCTTTCCCGCCTTAAATCACACTCCCTGAACAAGAGGGTGCTGACTTGTCCAATAGAGTGGAGATCAGACCGTGCCCTTCCCTGGGTGAAGAAATGGCCCTGTGTGATTTTCCCCTCAGACCTTCCAGGATCTTCCTCCCCTCCTCCTTGGCCTCTCCAACCTCACTTCCCACTGCTGTCCCCTGCCAGGGCCACTCAAGCCAACACACTGGCTGTTCTTCATCAAAGGCCTCTGGCTGGAACGCCTGGCCCCAGATATCTGCGTAGTGCCCTCTCACCTCCTGTCAAGTGTCCCCAGGCCCCGTGTCTCCGCAGGGTATGGCTCAAACCCTGCACCTGCTTGTTACTGTTTACTTATTTTGCAGCGGCCACTATCTGACATGTAATTTATTCGTTTTCATGTTAAACAAGATTGTGGACTTCATGAGGACAGGACATTGTCTCTTCTAGTTGTTGTTGTATTCCCAGCACTTAGAAGGGCACTGGGGTGGGCTCAGCAGGTGTTTCTTACACGTATGGATGGAAAGGTGGAAACTGCTGTTCTGACACTTCCAGCTTTGTGAGTGGGACCATGCCCTGACCTCAGTGTCCACACCTGCAGGAGGAGAGGGGCTGTCCTTCTTCCCAGAGGGTTATACAAGGCAGTGTGCATCAGTGCAGGGCCTGACCACAGCCAGTGCCTGTATGTTGGAGACATTTAGAAGGTCTGGGACTTGTGGTTGATTTCTTATCTCAACCACCCTTCCAGTGAGAAATTCTCCAAGAGAGCTGAAACCCAGATCAAAGGTGTTGCTGCGTCAGACTCCTCCTTAAAAACTCCAAAAGGTTGATGTGGTCCTGGCAGACCTCTCAGCTGAACAGAAGGGTTTCTGAGATCATAGGGGGTCCTATAGGAGAGGGAGAAAGAGGGAGGGGAATTATTTCAGTTGGATGAGCCTCACTCAGATGCATAGGAGACCCATATTGTTTTCAAGAGAGTTGTATTGGTGGAAACTCTGAACGTGTGAACTGGAAGTCCACCTCCTACTGTTTGACATGAAAACAGGCTTCCGAGTCTCTGATTTTCTGTGAGCAGGAAGTTTGAGAAGATGATTCAGCCATGTCTCATGGGAAAAGAAGGAAGATTAAGAGGGGAGAATCAAAAGCCCACATAGGAAAAATAAGAGGAATGGAGATCAAGAGGCTCCTCAGGAGCAGAGCTGGACTCTGATGAGGGTTCCTGGAAGCACAGGGAATAAGAGCCAGGGCTGGCGAAGTACCTCCTGTTCCTTTTCTCTCTCTTTTTTAAAGAGAGGGACAGTGTGTGGGGGAGGGGGAGAGAAAGAATCAATTTTTATTTATTTTTCCTTCTGGCCTTCATTTCTCCAACATTTAGTTGTGTACGTGGTCCTGGGGTTTGAACTCGTGTCCTTGCGCATGCCAGTCAAGCATTTTAACTGCTGAGCCACTGCTCCAGCCCCTGTTCCTTCTCCTTTTGACTGGGATTGTTTCTTGTGCGTTTTTCAGCTTTCTGGGTTGGGTGTGGGGAGTCCTGGTATCTGCACCCTGTGAATCTCATCTGTGTCTGGCCAAAACTGTGTCCCTCTGAGTTCCTATATTGAAATTCTCACTGCAGTGTGACTTGGTGGTGGGGCTTTCAGGAGGTTAACCGAGGTCCTGAGCAGAGGGTCCTGAGCTGATTTAAGTAGAAGAGAGGGCTGGGATGCAGCTTCGTGGGAGGGAACTTGCCTGGCATGTGGGAAACCCTGGGTTTTACCTCCAGCACCACAAACAAACCAACCAACAACATAACGCGGAAGAGAGGGAAATCTTCCTTCTTCACACTCAGGACACAAGAAAGGGTGCGATCTTGGGCAAGCCACCGGAAGCCCCTGAAAACTGTGCTTTTGTGAAATGGGGACAGGAGTGTCTTGGTTCCCAAGCTGCTAAGAGCAAACTGGGTAAACTGGTCGAGTGGCCCTGCTATGGGTGGCATGGAGAGGTGATGGTGAAGGGATTTTCCCCTACTGCCCCAAACTCCAGTCCCGGGTGTGAATCCCTCCTTAGCTGTGACGTGGGGCAAGTCATTTTACCTGTCCGAGCCGTGCTTGTCGAATGGTGGTAATGAGACCCCGCTCAGGGTTCATTCCTATGTTGATTCAGCAGGTATTTATCAAGAACCCAATTATGGTTCACGTGCTGTGCCAAGTATTGGGGATCCAGGGGAGCAAGACTGAGAGTCCCTGGTCCTGGGTTGATGACTGCCAACGGGAAAGGTGGAAATAAAACAAATGACCACACAGGTGCTGCTGTGTGCTTGGAGACGAAGCAGCAAAGTGCCCGGTGCCTCGTAAGTGCTTCATGGAGGAGCCGCCGTACCATCGCTGCTGCCCCGTCGGGGCCCCGGCTGCACAGGAAGCTCAAGGAGCCCGGCAGAGAGCCCAGCACCCCACACCCTGCCCGTCCTGCTCACTCGGCTCTCGGATGTCAGCGCTCAGGCGTCTTCTGCTGTCCTGAGAGATTTCTCAGAAGACACGGCCTCCTGGTGTTCCCCAGGCTAGGCGCTGCCGCTCCAAGCTGCTGAGATCCCCAAACTTCATCCCAAGCTCACCCCAAGGCATGGGGTGCTGGGCTCTCTGGCCTGGGCTGTCCTGTGTCCTTGGAGAGTCAGTCCTGCTGCTCTCTCTGCGACTTTTGAAACATCTTCCTTGTGAGGCCAGAGCATAGAGAGCTTCCTGGGTCCCGGAAGGTTCGTCATGGTGCCAGGGCGCATTCCGCTCGTTATTTCCTGGAATCCCACAGCAGCCCCGGACAATATCGTCATTTTCCTTTTATAGAGGAGGAAATGGAGGCACAGAAAAAGGGCCACTGAAGCACTGTGGCCTCTTTGTTGGTTAGTGGCTGCGTGTGATCAAACTCAGACACTCTTGTCATACGAGGGTGATCTGCAGCAATTAACTGAAGCAGGGATGGGTGGGTCCAGAGGCTGGGCTGAGAGCTACGAGTCCAGAGGTAGGACCCTGATCCCTGGCCTTGGCCCTTTGGAGAAGATCCTCCTCCACCCAGGGAGACAGGAAGGGATGCAGAGGAGATGTGTGGGAAACTGAGTATTTCTGTGCCAAGTCAGTATCTGAACAGGCGCCGTGAACAGTTGCCCAGGTTGTGGGCTGCACAACTCTAGATGGCTCATTAGTCCATGAGAATGGTGTCCTGGAAGGATGTGCGTTTCCCGTTCCTTGTTATAAGTGGGCTGCTCAACAGAGCTGGGGGCCTTTTCCACCTTAGAACAAGGGTCCTGGCCTCCTGCAGGAGAGAGAGAGATACAAAGTGGACAGTCCATAGTAGGCCCTCAAGCCTCCCAGGAAGACAAAGTGGAGGCTTGAGCCTGGTCTTGCCTTCCCCACAGGGACGCTCAGGACAACCTGGGGGTCTTACCCTGTCCTTCCCAGTGCATGGCATGAGGTCCCTGCAGGCCTCACCTGGGGACTTAGGAAGCTGGGCTCAGCTTTCCTGCAGGGACGCTGGCCTTTAAGGGTCAGTGCTGTGGGTGGCCTCTCGAGCCAGGCCTTCTTGCTGGCTTCTGAATCTCCCTGGGCTTCTTCTGAGGATACTTTAGGGACACCTAATTACTCCCTTTCCTTTGAATCCTTCCTAGCCA